>APFE031730054.1:13732-115800 GCA_000404065.3 Pinus taeda | reverse complement strand
CATTTTCCTCTTCCTGGTCCCTTTTATGGTTATTATGGTGCTGGAGAGTAGGAAACGGAGGGGCCAAATTGGAGAGGGGGATGAAGAAGCTGGAGAAAGTGAAATGGGTGAAACCCCGGTGAGGAGGAGCTGGAGGAGGGTGAACAGGACACTCAAAAGACTAAACAAGACCAAACCCCATTGTGGAAATATGTTCACAGGGCTGAAACAGGGAAAGGGGGTGGAACCACTAAATTTCATTGCCCCCATTGCAACACTGATTACACAAGTTCATACACCCGTGCTAGAAGACACCTCTGCGGGAAAAGGCCATGGGATGGAGACAAACAAATAGGAATCAAAATTTGTACAGCGGTGTCAGCAGCGAATAGAGCCAAATACATAAGGGAAGAGGAGGAAGCCCAATACAAATCAAAAAAATCAAAGGGTTTCTTTGAACCAAGCTCACAATCACAAAGAACTCCTTCAACATCCTCCCAAGGCAGTGGATATGGAGGCACAGGGTCATCATCTTTAAGGCGTAGAACCATATCAGATTTCCTTGATGAGGGGTGTACGAATGATGTGGATTCAAAGGTTTACAGGTTTCTCTATGCATGTGGGATACCATTCAATGTTCTTCGCTCACCTTATTGGCACGAAATGGTTTCTGCCATAAATGATGCCCCTAAAGGATACAAAAGCCCTGGGTATGACAAGGCAAGAACCATTGGACTTGATCATGAAAAAGCAAAAATATCAAATTCTTTGAATAGAATGACAAGTTCTTGGACTGACCATGGGGTGTCCATTGTATCTGATGGATGGACAAATGTAAAAGGCAAGCCATTGATAAGTGTTCTTGTTGTGTCTGTTAGTAGTGCCATCTTTCTAAATGCATATGATTACTCAGAGAAGTTCAAGACCGACATCAACATTGCAGAAGCATTACTTGAAACAATTGATCATGTTGGGCCATACAATGTCTCCAAGTCATCACTAATAATGCTCGTAATTGTAAGTCAGCAGGAGCAATTATTGAGGATAAATACCCCAACGTATTTTGGTTTGGGTGTTTGGTTCACACATTGAACCTTTTGATGCATGATGTTATTAAGAACAAAAATGAACAATACAAATGGATTGGTGATTTGTACAAGGAAGGCAAACAAATGATAAAATTTATTACAAATCATAGCAATACCCATGGCCTTTTCTGCAGTCACTCAAGATTGGAGTTGTTGAAGATTGCGAAGACTAGATTTGGTAGCCATTGCCTCACCTTCAGGGGCCTTTTGAAGGTAAGAGAGTCATTGGCTAGCATGGTATCAAGTCTACACTGGTGGATATTAAAGGAAAGGGCTACAAATGCAGCTGACAGGCGAGGTTTTGAATTGGTGGAGGAGGCCTCTCTTGATGGTATGTTTTGGGCACGTGTGAGGCAAGTATTGGATTTCACCAAGCCCATTTATTAGATGATTCGGTTTGCAGATACAGATAAACCAGTGATTAGCGAGGTGTATGAGCAGATGGATACCATGTTGGGGCAAATAAAAGATATTGTTCATAACAATGATCCCGACTTGTACAAACTGATTCACGATTGTGTGTACGGTGGAATAAACTTAATCTTCCACTACATTGCTTGGCATATATCCTTACACCAAAATACTACTCTACATCTTGGTTGGGCCAACCTACACCAGGGGGTGGGGTTAGGACCAAACCCCATATAGATGAAGAGGTATCTAAAGGATATTTGGAAGCATTAGAAAAGTTGATACTTGACAAGGAGGAATGTGCTAGTGTGCGCCTTGAAATAGGCAAATACTTCAGTGGCACTGGTTTGTTTGGTACCTTCCATGCAATGGAAGACAGAGACAGATTTGATGCTCTCACATGGTGGGAAACATATGGTGGCCATGGACTTTTGCCAAAATTGGCAAAAAAAGTTCTATCACAGGTTGTAAATACTTCTTCTGCAGAGAGGTGTTGGAGTACCTACAGCTTCATACATAATGTGAAAAGAAATAGACTCAATGAAAACTGAGCAGAAAGCTTGGTTTATGTGCACTACAACTTGAGGTTGTTGAGTCATCACTGTAATCGGGCTTATGAAGATCCAACGTATAAAATTTGAGACAACCACCCAGAGGATGACAATTTGGAGGATGGCACTATACATCTTGAAGAAATGGAAGAGGAACTTATAAGGGAGGAAGATGAAGTAGCAACCATGCCACCTCCACCATCCAATAGCAGTGCTTGAGTTGTGAGTCTTGTTCCTTTGCTGTCGCCACCTCCATCTACACCCTCATGTGGAGGGCATGTGCCTTCTAGTTCTGGTCGTCGGTCTGTGTAGGAGACTCCTAGAAGACCACCATGACCTGCTCATACATTAGACTCTCGTGGCAAGGGCCACATGCAGTAGTAGATAATAGATTTATAGTTTACTTGTCTTTTCTAGTTTCTATTAGTTTTCATAACTGTTGAGTCTTGAGTCTTGACTCTTTCATATCATAATGATATTTTCTGTAAACAATATATGGCTGTGACAAATGCAATGAAAGTTTGAAGTTTGAAGTTGGCAATTATAACTCATTGGTAATGATTCTGAATTATGAATATGATGCTTCGTGAAAGTTGTTTCATTACATTTCATAATTCATTTTATAACATTCATTTCATGTTAACAGTTAGATATTATTTCTTGTAATGGTTAAACTTAGCTTACAAGTACAACTTTGGTGATCAATGATGATAAATGTTATATATTGAATTTTCAATTTTGAAAGCTTCAAGTTGAAACTTTAAGATTGATGAATGAGGATTCACGAGACTCAATATGTTGTAATATGTATGTTACTAACTTGTGAACGTGGTTGATAAAGATTATAACTTCTAGATGATTGATGTGATATGGTTCAATGATTAATCTATGTTTTTTTTATATCTAATTCATCATTCTACATGTTTTTGTTGACATATATGTATCAAATAAATAATATATATATATAAATATAAATATATATATATATATATTAAAAATCGCTCCCGGGATTGCCCCCAAACCGGAAGCTTTTGAAAATGTCTTTCCTGCTCCCGTTTTTGCTCTTGCTCCCAGCTTTCGCTCTCGCTCTCCGCTTTCGCTCCCGCTCCCTAGTAACACCATTCATCTACAATAAGTACTATATATAATTGATCTAAAGAAGAACCTGGTATCCATCTCGGCGATGGAGGACAAAGGATTCAAGGTGGCATTCATTGATGGAAAGGTACGTGTTTGGAATAGAAATTTCAAAGAAGCATTTACTCTTGGATTCAGGGTTGATAACCTATATCAAGTTGGAGGAATCCCATTAGGAGCTATGTCTTGCGACACATCTCTTCAATCCGAATTATGGCACCGGAGGTTTGCTCATCTACATTATAAGGCTCTAACCGATGTGAGGAAGATGGTGACAGGGATGCCCAAATTTAAAATAGAACATGAAGGTGTTTGTCAGGGATGTGCCGAAGGAAAACATACAAGGGGACCATTCCCCTCAAGTGATAGCAAGACCACTGACATTTTGCAATTGGTTCATTCTGATCTATTTGGTATGATGTCCGTGACATCTTTGGGAGGATATTTATATTATGCTATATTTGTGGATGATTTCTCTCGCAAAACATGGATATATTTCTTGAAGAAGAAGGATGAGGTATTCTCATGGTTTCGTTCTTTCAAAGCTTTGGTAAAAAATCAAACGGGGAAGAAGATCAAAATATTGAGGACCGATAATGGAACCGAATATGAATGAAATGAGTTCAATGACTATTTTAGAGAAGCTAATATTAAGAGGGAGAGTACTACCACATATACTTCTAAGCAAAATGGTGTTGCTGAAAGGAAGAATAGTTCTATTATAGAAGCCACTCGTGCCATGCTTCATGATCAAAGCCTTCCGAAGTTCTTATGGGCTGAAGCTGCCAACACTGTTGTGTATGTTCAAAATAGATGCCCTCATCAAGCATTGGACAACAAAACTCTCGAAGAAGTTTTCACCTGTAAGAAACTTGATGTTTCTCATTTTAGAATTTTTGGTAGCCTTGTATATTTTCATGTGCTGGAAGAAAAGAGAAGCAAATTGGATGCATTTGGGAAGAAAGGAACATTTGTGGGCTACAATGAAACTTCTAAGGCATATAGAATCTATGTGCTTGGTCAAAGAGAAGTGGAGATAAGTCACGATGTCACCTTTGATGAAGACGCTGCCCTTGGGAAGATTAGTAACCTTCTTATTCCAAAGAAGGACAAAGAAGCAGATACAGGAAAACAGGGAGAACCGCAGGATGAGCCAATGCTCGATGTTGAAGGACCATTGGATCCCATTGATCCACCACCTCTTGAGACCTCTTCCTCAAAAAGGAGACCCTCATGGCTTAGGGAAACTCTCGAAGATGCCGAGAGACATATTGCACCAAGGGGGACATTTCGTGAAAGTAAGAAGCCGTGTAGGTACCAATGGTACTTAACTGCCATGAGCATCATTGTTCAATCTGAGCCTTGCACATTCGAAGAAGCTGTGAAGTACCAAGTTTGGAAGGATGCTATGAATGAAGAGTATGAGTTGACTACGAAGAATGATGTTTGGGATGTGGTCCCTAGACCCAAGGACAAGTCTATTGTCATCTCAAAATGGCTCTACAAGATCAAGCATGGAGCTGATGGAAGTGTTGAAAAGTTCAAGGTTAGGTTTGTTGCTCGAGGCTTATCTCAAAAGGAAGGTGTGGACTACGATGAGATATTTGCACCAGTTGCCCGATATACCACCATCCGTTCGATTATAGCCCTTGCTGCCTCGCAAGGATGGAACTTACACTAGATGGATGTCAAAACTGTCTTCTTGCATGGTTCAATTAAGGAGGAAGTTTATGTAGAACAACCCGAGGGGTTCGAAGTTCAAGATCGTGAGACACATGTATGTAGGTTGAAGAAAGCTCTGTATGGGTTGAAGGAAGGTCCCCGAGCTTGGTATGAGAGGATGGACCAGTGTTGCACGAAGCGCCCCCCCCCGGTTCCAAGCCCCGAAGCGCGTCCCGTACGGAAGCGCCTAGGAAGCTTGGCCGGAAGCGGCGCTTCCGAATTCGGAAGCGCCGCTTCGGCATTTTTAGACGCTTCCTGGAAATTTGGAAGCGTTGTACGGAAGCGTCCCTTCCGAAGCGCCGAAGCGCGCTTCGTACGGCGCTTCGGGTGTCGGAAGCATGGCGCTTCGGAGGAGGAAGCGTACACTTCCTGGACGCTTCCCAGACGCTTCTGTACGCTTCCAGAAAAGCTTCTGAAAAAGCGTTTAGAAAATTGTTTTTTTTTCAATTGTTTTTAAATTTTAGGTGAGTTTCCTTGTTGGGGTGGGTCCACCTCGGGTTAGGGTGACGAATGAAGGCAAAAAAAATATATAAATATAGCAGAAGCTCCCTCATGGTAATGTTAAATTCTTAAAGTAAAAGGATGAAAATGAAAAATATTTCATCCTTTTACTTAAATTTTTAACATTACCATGAAATGACTCAGGATGTTTGAGAGTGGTTCCAGCCTCATTGGACTTCATATGGAGAAAATAGAATTTCATATTCTATTCAAAATTCAACAGACTTAACAGTTTTCAGGAATTCAGGATCAATGGGATTGTGGCATTTCATTAGATTATATCAAGTATGAAAGTATGCGATTAGCATTTAATCAAGAGCACCAAGCCCTATATGTACCCTAGTGTTGGTGGTGTTAATTGTTGAACTCCTTTGTCACGCCCTTAGCAAAAAATTACCTATCAATCAAGTCAAAATCATCGACCAAGCATGTTAAGCTTTTTCTACCATAACTTAAGTCTTGAATTAGGTAGTTTGATTCAAAATTGGGAAATGTTGACTAATATCCCTAGACAATCGAGGTAGAGGCAAAGGCTAGACAAGAGGAGAAGAATCTAGATTCTAAATGGTTGATGCTCGAATAGTTAATCATTAATGTACGATGGATGTTATATCTATCTTGATTTATGCAAAAATATGCATGTTTTCATGTCTTCTACAATTAATTTGGTATTTGGGATGTTTGTTTTGAGTATAAATGCAAAAAAATATAAATATATATATATATAGCAGACGGTTCCGCAGACGCTTCCGCTTCCTAGATTTTTGGAAAATGACGCTTCGGCGTCCCCGCTTCCAAAAAGCGCTTCCGCTTCGCTCCCACTTCGTGCAACATTGGGATGGACAACTATTTGATGACGCTGGGCTTTTCAAGAAGTGAAGCTGATTCAAACCTTTAAGGTACTTTATGTGGACGATCTCTTTCTGATAGGTGTAGACCCTCTTATTCATCAATTTAAGGGGGAGTTGGCTTTTGAGCTTGAAATGAAGGACCTAGGACTGATGCATTATTTCCTAGTGTTGGAGGTTTGGCAAAAGCCAGGTGAGATTTTCCTCTCTCAAGGAAAAGACATTGTAAAGATACTGGAAAGATTTGGGATGGTGGACTGCAAGTCCGTGACTACTCCGATGGAACTTAACTTCAAGAAGTTATGTAGAAGTGCTGCTGGGCTCAATTTGGGAAATCCTTCTGAGTATCGTCAACTCATAGGGGCCCTGATGTTCTTAGTGAACTCCCGTCCGGACATATGTTTTGCAATGAATACATTGAGTCAGTTTATGGTCGAGCCTCATCACATACATTGGATTGCTGCCAAGAATCTCTTAAGATATCTTCGGGGCACAATCACATATGGATTGAGATACATTGTCGGGAATGTACAATCACGATGTTGCTTCTCTCTAGGTTCTGCGTTGATATCTTGGATGAGCAGGAAGCAGAAGTCGGTTGCTTTGAGCACCACTGAGGCTTAATATATTGCTGCTAGTATGGCCTCCTGTGACGCTGTTTGATTGAGGAAGTTCTTTAGTGAGCTATTTGGACATGTGTTGGATGCCACCGTGATCTTTTACGACAACCAAAGTGGGATTCGTCTTTTTGAGAATCTCGTGTTTCATGACCACTCCAAGCATATTGATATCAGATACCACTTTATCCGGGATATGGTACATCGGGGAGCAATAAAGTTTCGTCATATTGGGACTGATGATGAGGTTGCAGATATTCTTACGAAGCCCCTAGGGAAGGTCAAATTCTTAACCTTCTGTGAATGACTTGGAGTTGTGGAGAGACCCTCTTATGAGGGTCCCATTTGATTTGGATATTGAGCTCTGGGAGCTCCAGGGGGCTTGGGGTACTTTTTGGAGTGACGAGCGACCATAGGGTGAGTGGTTCACCTTCCCCTAGTGGTGCGCGATGTAAATGGTGAGTGGTTCACCTTCCCCTGTGATACCCCATGATGGTTGAGATATGCATAGGATGAGTGGTTCACCTTCTCTTATGGCATATGAGCAAGATGAGTGGTTCACATTCTCCTCTTGATAGATCCTACCCATGCAGTCTGGGACTCATGGGAAGTACCTCTCATCTGGCCAATGAGTAGGGAAATGAGGATAGGGACCATAGTGCTACCGATGGACACATCGTGTACTACTGTCCTCCCTATGCTAAGATGTTTGATATTGATCTGGGATCAATGGAGACCACTTCGAGTTAGTGGAGAGTAATATGATACACTCAATTATTGGAGACTGCCTTCGGGTCAGTGGAGAATGGTATGATACATTCTCGATCATATCTTCTTCAATATATCTTCATGGTTCAGCAGAGTAGATTAGGGATGACTTGGATGGTACAGATTGTCAGATGGTTTGGCAGGTGGAGTTCTTCCTAGTTGAGAGGGAGTGTTAAATTTGGCAACTAGGGCCAAACTCTCCCTTGGACAGCTCAGATAATGGAGTTGATATATTTATTGGATTCCTCTTTTGGAGAGGTATAGGATTGATTTAAAGATCATCTCATTCTGACATGTATAAATGGAATTATGAATTTATTTCATTTATGGACAAATTGTCAAGGTCGGCCAACAATCTAATGTAGGCTCAGAAGCCCAAAAGACACGTCTATTCATCCTCAAACGTTGCATATAAATAGGAGCATCTATCTCATTTGGACACTCATGAGTCACTTCTCTCTTTCATCTGATTGGGCTGTACACATTTTTGGGCAGCTTCTCTTTCCACAAGTGCAAAGGACAAGACTGCAATTTTCTGTTTTGGGCGTTGACTGAATTGCAGGAGGGTTTGACCAGCGTTGACCGAGCTGCAATTGACTGAGATTGACTGTGTTTTTCTGGAGGAAAATTCTGTTTGGGCAGGTTGCGCTTCTGGGCACAAAAATCAAGGTATTCAGAGCTGTTTGACCAGCGTTGACAGCAGGTTTGACTGTGTTGACCAAGTTTGACTGATATTTTCGGGACTGTTTTGGGCTGATTTGGACCGTTGTTGGAGGCCAAGTTGATTGGGTTTGACTGAGCTGATTTGGAGGAGAAATTCTGCCGCGTTGACCAACATTGACTTTCTGGTTAGGGTTTCCTGTTAACTGCTCTTTGACTGGACAGATTTTGACTGTGATTGGGCAAGTGAATTTTGTATATTGTACTCTCTCTCTGCTGAACTTTTGAATTATAAGAAGAATTGATCAAAGGGTTTCCCCACATTGGGGTTTGTCCCTGGCATGCACCACATCTTGCGCCCTCGTGTTGGCTTGTCTTCTACTGTTTTTATTCATGTTCTTTCTGCATTCACTGTCATTTTAATGTGATTGCTAATCTGGAAATTGATATTGGGCTAATAAGAAAAATTGAAGTAAATTGCTCTTAAGCATAGAACATACCATTGTTACCAGTGATTGGCAATTTTAAGCTAAGCTTCTTGCCACAGCATTGAGAAGATTGTGTGTTCTTCATAACTGGTTTTGTTTTTTACTTTCTTGACAGCTTCCTTAGGTTAGGGTTAGGGTTCCCTGTTCCTGCTCTTGATTTTGAAATGACAGTTTATAAAATTTAATGTTGTTCATACTTGCTTATAGTTTTCTGGTCTCTCTGCGAAGATGCAATCCCAGTCCTTCCTATCCTACCATTTATTTCCTTCGCTTTAAATTTTTAACTGGATAGGAAATAAACATAATTCTCCAGTAAGCATCAACTATTTAATAAAAACGGTACATGCTTTTCATTACTTATTCACTCCCATATGTTTTAAACAACAAATTACTCTCTGAATATTATCTAGCTTGTTTTAGGATTTCACAATTTATCTCAATATTAAATAATTCTTCAACTCTACTTGCAACACCAATTGCTATGAAACAAACATTCATTGTTTAAGAAGTATTCTGCTGTTTCAGGTTGCATCACATGTTTATGTCCATGTATTACCTTTGGGCAGATTGCGAAAATTGCAGATGGACGGTCAAGTAAGTTAGAGTTGATCTTTCTTTGTTATTTATATTTACTATTAAGCAGCTTTGGGAAATTACTTCAACTCTAATATTTTACATGTGATAAATGTGAAGGTTGTTGTGTATACAGCACTATTTATTTGTTATTGAGCCTCATCTGTGTACAATGCTTATATTCGTTTGTAAACCGAACGAAATTTCGAGCAAAGTACAGTTTGCCAGAACAACCATTCAGTGATTGTTGCATACATTGTTGCTGTGAAATATGTGCTCTGTCCCAGGAACGGAGAGAAATCAAGTACCGTACAGGTAGAATGTGTGATTTCAATAACCATTTCAATTGTGGATTTACTGAGTGCATGTTAGCTGTGGGAAATTGACCAGAGCAGTACTGCATGTTGGTTATACAGGTTGGGTGGTGTCAGAAACTACTCCTCCTCTGACTCAAGGAATGCGCAGGTAAAATAATTTGTCAAGGATACTGAAATGGCAGTCATACATTTTGAAATGAAAGAAAGAATGTACAATTAAAATCATTCATTTATATATGATTATTGACATGATTGTTTGTAATTGGGTGGATATGCATTTCCAAATTTAATTTGGTGCCAAGAAGTTCATTCTCACGCAACCCAAAGACTTTGTGGTGGAGTTTTACCTGCGCCAACTTGTAAGGGGAGAAGGTCCTATATGTGCTGAAAACTGAGAAGCCATTAATATATCTGTTCTTGTTATATGGAAAGGGATTTGTTTTTCAATATGGAATAGAACTTGTTATATGGATGGACAACTATCTTCTTACTCAAGAAGAAAATACCATACCATGGATTTGATTGATTATATTTCTTTGTTGCTAATGGTGGGTCTAATTGGTGTCCTACTCTTGAAAAAGCAAACTGATAATGTGGGGATATAAAGGTAGTTTTGGAATCTATCGAGACTCGAGAAGGCATTTGAACGCCCATCTTCTCCTTACAAGTTTAAAAATAGGACCAACATCATGTGAAAACCAATAGCCTTCTCGAGAGGAGCAATCAATACCTTTGTGAAGAAGCATCTCCTGGTTCATGTGAAATGTTGTTGAGTTCATTAATTGCATATTTTAGGGACATGGCTACATTTCATTTTAATTATCATTTTTGGCTGTGATTGGGAATATACTCTGCCATACTTGCCTAGGATTGCAGACGGCTCCTTGAGGAGGCAAATTGGCCCGAGGGGCAAGCATGTCACAAGTGGGAATTGAAGCTGAGGGCAACAGATGCAAACACTCTTTGTTAACTGCCCAGGCTATAAACCACATTGACATTTTCTTTCAAATTTGAAAATAAACATTTCCAGGATTTGAATATTTTGTTCCCAGAAGTCGTTCCAAGTTAATAAAACACAACAATGATATCGTCATCAGAACTATTGGCTTATAATTCAAATGAAACATGAAATTAAACTAATGACAATCATTTCAAGGAAAATGAATACATAAGTTAGCAGCGTCCCTTGCATGCCAAAAAGGCTTAATTCTTGTCGGTATCAAGTCATTTCTGTCTCTTCACCACTCTAGTGTAGATGACAAAACATTTCAAGGAATAAAAATATATGATGGTAATCGAGATACCAATGGGGGTTTGCTTCCTTTTTCGTAGCGACAACGTACCATGGTTTTTCTTTAATCAGCCAGGCTAACAAAAAACCATACATCATCAAATATGTAATTATTGGAAGCCAGGAAATGGAACAATGTTATATCAACTTGTAAGGCAGAAAATTCAATGCAGGTAGGATACTTGTCTCCTGTACTGTTCACAATAATTTATAAGAAAGATCAGGCATAACCAAATTACTTTTGCAGACAGATTAGTCCATTCTTCTGATAAGTTGGAAGGAAAAGTGTTCAATTCATTATTTGGTTGGTTATGCAATAAGAAGTACCAATAGCTATAGATAGTTATAAACAATGTGCAGTGCATATTATAGAAAATTATTGAGGGCATATACAACTTCAAAGGCCTCATTACTAAAAACGTTATCATGAAAACACTGGATATACATGCTAGACGTTATAGCAATAGGTGCTGGGAGAAAACATATCCTCAGTAGCATTATATATAAAGTTATAAAGCTGAGTTTTTTTTTAGGTATTTGTAAACACTTCACTTTTTGTGTAGAGCTATGAAACTCATACCATTTTAACACAATACATCTTACAGTTTTCTTGGCTTCATTGCCTAAAGATGCTCTTAATGGGGTTTGAACATGTCTCCTTCAAAATAAATGTGACTTTCACCAATTCACCTTAACCATGCCGATAAAAAAGATGAATTAGATTATAATGTGAAGTTATACTATCATTTTAAATTTGACAATCTCTTTTGATGTATACATTTAAATAAGGAAAAGAAACTTATTATTGTTGTTATTAATACATTGGTTATCTTGGGGATAGTATATGGGTTTGAAATTTCTATTTTGGTCCTTCACTAAGACCTACAACTACTTCCAATTTGCTAAGGGTTCCTCTTCCTTGGACATAAGGAAGCAAATTAATGGCCCAAGACTCGAAGGCATTTGGTAGGAGTGAGGCTACCCCCTTTCAGATCACAAATAAGTTATTTTAGGTGGCATCATTTTCTTTGAATAGTGGTGATGAGGCTGTTGACAATTAGTGACGGCTGTCTTTGTTGTTGGTTGACCATTGAGTTATATTTGGATTGGCCGCTTTAAAAAGGAAAAAGGAAAAAATAAAAATGTTATATAAAAAATTTAATTTATTAGTAGTTATTAGGCAAAAGGGCATGATCAAAGATCATGCCCATTCACCAAGAGGCACCCAAGGCAGTATAAAGCCAGGGGCCTCTCTTAATAATAATAAATAATAATTCGTTGAATAAGTTGAGTTAGTTGTGCCATCTGGTATCGGAGCCAGCGACACTTCCAGTTCGCTGAAGACAATTCATTCGTCCCTGCACTGCCGCGTTACATCATCATCACCGTCCGTTATTTATCTGCGTTCCGGGTTCTCCGCTCTCTGCCACCTTCCATTGACCGTCTGACCATCCAAGCCACCACATCTCTTGCCACTGTTGTTCACCGTTGCTATCCCCGACTGCCTATTCTCTTGTTCGCTGATTTCCGGCCCTCGTTCCCGACCACCCAGCGGGCTTCGTTCTTGACCATGCGTTTACCCATGCTAGCCGTCGTCCTCCGCCGTCCATTCTGCTTCCGTAATTTCCTATATCCCTACAGTTCAACTTGCCAATGATTGTCTGTTCAAGTGACCCGTTTGCCAAATCACATGTCCAAAAATTAATTGTGCCGCTGTCTGTTCAAGTGACCCATAGGTTATATAACTATAATTAAGGTATATAGTTATATACATATAAATAATTATATAGTTATAATATTAAAAAAAAATAAAATAAAAATAAATAATTTAGTTCAAGTTAAGAAATGAATTTTAAGGTGGCAGACAAATACACATCCTCACAAACCTGTTCAATGTTGTCGATGACAATGACCGATTTCAACAAAACACTGACTAATCTTGAGAATAGGATTACTAGACACTCTGATGATTTCAACCAAAAATTAGTTGATCTCGAGAGTGAGGTTATAGGACATTTCGACACAGAGCCACAACTCGGGCATAACCATATCAAATATGAAATGAATGATAATGAGACAATGTCATCGCTGAGCATTTTGTGTGACAGGATGAAGGTTACACCCGAACAACTACTCCAAGATGATGGAAGTAATCAACAACACAATTCATCAAATTTAATAAATTCAACAGATTCTCATGAAAAAACGGAGTCTCCAAAAAACTCATCCACGCACTATCAAGGAAATAGTAACGCGACTTTTTCAAATAAGAGCTCTGGAATACATTCACCTATCAATACCCCCTTTTCGCTCCACCATTAACGACGTATCAACGAAGAGAAAAAATCGAGATACCTAAATTCGATGGTAACGAAAAATGCAGTGTTATGTAGCTGAGTAAAGTAGAAGAATATTTCGAGATTTATGATATTGACAATGATGACGAAAATATTAGGCACGCTTCTATGAAAATTGAAGGCAAAGCATATAATTGGTATATGTGGTGGAAGAAGACGACACTCGCTATCAGTTGGAGAAAATTTAAGGATGCATTCCTTAAAAGATTCCAAGGTGTAAAGGAATGAGAGGTTTTTTCAACACTTATCAGATTGCAACAAAAAGGAAATGTGGAGGAATACACTCGAGAATGGGAGACCTTAGTGACATGAGTTCTTGGGTTATAAGAATCTCATCTAATTCAATCATACATCTTCGGACTTAAAACCCATCTAGGAGTAGAACTTGAGCTTCACGACATTATGTTAGTAGAAGTAGTAAGACAAAAAGCAAAAGCTATTGAAAAGAAATTTGAATAGATATTGTGGTCAAAACCGGAAAAATTACATTAGAGACGAAGAATGCCCCAGTGCGCAAATATGGATAATACAAGATATGTTCCACCACATTTTTGTGAAGGCAAAAAATCTAACGTGGAAATGCAAAGGATAAAAGAAGGCAAATGCAAACGCTGTGGCGAGAAGTGGGACCCTAAACATAAGTGTGCTAAAAGAAAAGAATCAAAGAACCTATATCACTGTGAAGTAACTAATGATTCAAACAATGATGAATCAGACATAGAAGGAATAGAAGATGCCCCATAATCCTCTCCAGAATTAATGGCGAAAGTATTCGTGTCACTATCAGCTATGACAAGTATGTCACAACCCTAGACTCTAAAATTGAAAGGACATATAAAGAAGAACAACATAGTGGTTCTCATCGACTCCGGTAGCACCCATAATTTTTTAGATGCAACCATGGCAAAGAGACTCAACATTTTTTCATTCCCCTTGTTCAATATGAAGGTGATGGTCGCTGATGGCAAGAAGATTGAAAAGGTAGGGAAATGCCATACGATCAAATTGCAGATTCAAGACTTCAATTTAGAATCCCTGTTTTTCACTGTACCATTAGGAGTAGATGTGGTCCTAGGTATTTAATGGTTACGAACCTTAGACACGTATTTCGCCAACCATCAAGAGCAGTTCATAAGCTTTAACTGGGAAGGTCATATGTACAAGTTATACAGATTCTAAGCACCAAAAAATCAAATCGTGTCATCATCCCATATGATGAAAACGATTCGAAAAGGAGCACCGACTTATGTAGTACAATGTCACCAATTAGAAATGTTATCTGCAAACATGATCAACGAAGAGTTACCAGAAGTACAAGAGCTAATTCAGAGGCATGAAAATGTATTCCAAGACTTGCCCATGAAAATGCCCTCCTAACGGGGAAATCGAGCATACAATAGAAGTCAAAGTAGGATCAGATGCCATCAAACATCAAGCCGTATCGATATCCGCATCACTAAAACACTGAAATTGAGAGATTAGTCCAAAACCTTTTAAAATGTGGGATCATCTCGAAAAGTAAGAGTTCGTATGCTGCTCTAGTGGTATTGGTAAGGAATAAGGATGGATCATTCAGGCTATGCATTGATTATAGAGGATTAAACAAAATAACGATTAAAAACAAATTCCCAATTCCCTTCATCGACGAAATGTTGGATGAACTACATGGCGCAAAGTACTTCTCAGAATTGGACTTAAGATCAAGGTATTACCAAATCAGAACCAGTTTGGAAGATATACCAAAATGTGTTCCGAACACACGAAGGTCACTACGAATTTAAAGTAATGCCCTTTGGGTTAACCAATGCACCAATAACATTCCAAGGCACTATGAACGAGTTATTCTGTCCATATCTTAGGAAGTTTGCATTAGTATTCTTTGATGATATTTTAATTTACAGTAAAACTTGGAAGGAGCACCTACAACATCTGGATAAAGTTCTTATACTACTGAAAGAGCATCAGTTCTATGCCAAGAAATCCAAATGCACCTTTGGGAAGGAAGAAGTAGAATATTTCAGACACATAATATCCCAAGGAGTGGAAGTGGACCCTAATAAAGTCAAAGCTATAAAGGAATGGACCAAACCAGTTAATATATCCAAGCTAAGAGGGTTCTTAGGATTCACTGGATATTACTGAAGATTTATTAAAAAGTATGCACATATAATTGCACTTCTAATAAACCTTTTAAAAAAGAATTTATTTCAATGGAATGAGGAAGCATGAAGGTGTTTTGAAGAATTGAAGGAAGTATGTCTAACACTCCAGTATTGGCAACCCCAGATTTCTCTAAACCATTTATCATTGAGTGTGATGCTTCTGGATTTGGTATAGGCGCAGTGTTAATGCAAGAAGTGCATCTAATATGTTTTGAAAGCAGGAAACTCAATAAAAGAGAACATCTTAAGTCCACATACAACAAAGAAATGCTCGCTATTGTGCACTCATTGGCTAAGTGGATACAATATCTTTTGAGAAGTAAGTTTTCCATTCGAACATACCATAACAGTGTCCAACACCTCCTTCAACAAAAAACACTTTTCGAAGAACAACAAAAATGGATTGAAAAATTGTTGCCTCTGACATGGAGATACTACATAAAAGGGGAAAAGACAATTTAGTAGCAGATGCCTTGTCTAGGAAGGATGAAAAACCAACATTACTTGCAGTTTCAGTTGTTGTTCCTGAATGGCTTAATGAGATTTGAAGTGAGTATGCTAAGGATCCAGAAATAACTGCGATAATCAATAACCTTCCAGACAACTCAAAATTTGTGATGAGCCTCAGAAATGAGTAATTATATGGGCTCATTTTACCTCTTAATTCGACTTAATCCACCATTCTCATTAGTTTATTGCATGTTTTTGAATATATTTATGCAAATAGAGTGAATTGGGTTAGTCATTTTGCCATGTAGTCTAATGTGTGATTTATGCAGATTTTTGGTCAATTTTGAGACAAAATCAAAGGTTTAATGAGCATTTGGCAACCAAATTCGAGGAAGAACAAGGGAAATGATTTGTAGGAGGGTGTCCCTTTCATTTATAAACCCTTACCTCGAATTCTCCATCAGAAACTCAGAGCACAAAATGTGGGATCATCGACGTGATATGGTAATCTGTTGTGTTTTATAACGTTTATGTTACATGCTCTGTTGTGTTTAACTCATTTAATGTTCCTGCAAACAAAAGTTTGTATTGACGCTACATCATGTTACCAATCCTTTAAGTGTTGATATAATACGGTTAATCTCTCCAGGATACTGTCATTCCATTACAGAGTTTTATGCGATTGTCCCTGAGCATTACAACATTTATCTTGGAGGTTCTGATTTCACATGATTATTGAATCCTTGAATGTTACTGTTTTCGTCTTGAGATGCAATCTTATGCTTTTACTTAGAGCGATAACAGAGTCAGATTAAGCACGTTGTGTTTATATGGTTTTTAGTGTTGTTCCATCTTGGATCCGTAGGTAGTGCTGTTCCATAGTGTGTGTACATCTTTAAGAACGAAGGAGTGATGTTTGGATTGGTGTGATTGAATAGATTTACAGCTTGTTGAACTTAGTTACTGCTCATTTCTTTAAGTGCTGTTCCATTTCTGAATCGCTGTTCCATTTCAATTGCTGTTCCATTTCAAGATTGCTGATTCGCTGTTTCCTTTACTTGCCGTTTCATTTCTTATTTATTAAGGACGATCTCAGGCTGTAGTGAGTATCGACATCTGCTACCTGGCTCCCAGACCCCTGATCTGTTCTCATCAGTGACGAAAGGGATGGGTTATTGCTACCGAACCCTTGACTGATGCACTGTTCTATTTCATTGCTATTTTCTTTACTTGCCGTTTCATTTCTTATTTATTAAGGATGATCTCAGGCTGTAGTGAGCATCGACATCTGCTACCTGGCTCCCAGACCCCTGATCTGTTCTCATCAGTTACGGAAGGGATGGGTTATTGCTACCGAACCCTTCACTGATGCATTGCTTCGTGTGATTTAGCCTTTTGAAATAGTTAAGTTGTAGACACGCATTAATTTATTTTTGTAGTTTTAAAATAGCTGTACTACGAGCATTACTCTGACAAATGCTAAGTCTTAGACTGAGACACTCTTTGAAATAGCAAGACGTTCCCGGATTGACATATTAATGTGAGGTAACTAGAGGTGAAAGAGACCCTTTTTATAGCTCTACAAGATGTTAGTCAGTTATTAGAATATTTTTGCACTTTTGTGCAACGCATTGTTTAGCGTATTTTCGAGTTCCTTTTGAGAAAAGTGTATGTGATGTAACTGCTATTTTTGTTAATGAAGATGAAACAATTTTTGACCCAGCACCGATCTCTTTCAGAGGGCTGAAGCTCTTGGGTTAGGGCCCAACCCAAGCTGCCCAACACCTCATTTGTGATGTTTTTGCTTCTATTCATGAGTTAATTTCTGTTGCATAGATTCATTTTACTTTGTTAGATTATGTTGTTTTTGATGGTTAGAATAGTTGTTTTTGTTCAGTTGCTCAAGTAGGTCGCTACAGTGACAAAATAAGATTCGAAAAGGTCACAGCAGGCCCTGATCTCCTTTCTCCCTTTTTGGGACTATGATTTGAGGTCAAGGCACTATTGCTGCGACCAAAAACATAGTTTTTGCTCTTCCATGCAACTACTAGTGTGATAACTTGATTTGGAAAGATTGATATATTGGTTCAGATTCACTTGCTTAGATCATTTCCTATTCTTTTTCCATAGTTCTCTCACATGCTTTTTTGTTCATAAGGTAATGTTCAACATTTTCCTGTTTGTAGGTCAGAAATTAGGTCAAGTTAGACAAAAATCTGTTTTTAGTTCTTTCTTTGGTCAGTTTTGATAAAATGCGCAGATCTCTTACAGGACATCTCAGCTCACAATCCCTCCATAGAACAACTATCACCAGCTCACTTCTCATAGATTTCCCAGCTCATTCACAACATTTCGCCAATCTGCTCTAATTTCTGCGTTTTTTCTTTCTTCCATAAAGCTGTTTTTTGCCATTTGAACAAATCCAACCATCAAATTTGTCCCTGATCTTCCTTGACAAGTTCTAGACGCCTCAAAATATTCATCTAGCCTTCATTTCCCTTTTTCCCATCATTTTTCCACCTTAAAAACTCCAAAAACAGCTTTCGGCCTCCTCCGATAGATCCCCTGCAGCCTCTTGTAGAATTTCCTGTGAGTGATTTTTCGAAGTCCGATCGCTATGAAAGTCTTCAGAAGGGTACTAGGGGTTTCTTAGGACCTCTCCGCACCTTCCTCCACCTCTGCAACAACCAGCTCCACCTTCCTTCACCACCAAACCTCTGCACAATCACAACCAGATAAATCACAAGCATAATAATTTCACATAAAAACACTCAAAAGCACAAAAAGATGTTTTCTTCTAATTTCTTTTCAGCAGTAGTTAGAATAAATGCAATTTACCTTTTCAGTAGTCAATAGCACTCATTTCATCAGTTTCCATTTCTTTTATTGCAAAAGTAGGGTTAATAGGTAAATTAGGGTTTGCGCTACATTTCAGTTTTCCTTCTCTTTCTGCAAATAGAATAGCCTCTGTAGCGTTAGCTTTATTTCATTACAGTTAAAAACTTCTTTTGAAAACTCATAGAAGTTGGCTTGAGCTCATTAGTGATCTTGCGCTAGCTAACCAAGTGACAGCTTGCAGTAAGAGCTAGTACTTGTGCATACAACACCGTAGCTTCCAAGTTTGTTACGAACTACCAGGCTGATAAAAGTAAAGAAGGAAGTCCCAGGAGTTGTAACATTATTGCTGCAATATTGGTGCCCACCAATTTGAATGGAAGAACGACATTCTATGGTACAAAGGAAGAATATATCTGAATTCAAACTCCAACTTTAAATCCAAGATACTCGAGGAGTCACACGATTCACTGTTAGCTGAACATGTAGGATTCTTTAAAACTTACTATAATGCACGTCAATCATTTTTTTGGAAGGGGATGAGTCATGATATTCAGAAATATGTAGTGGAAAGTGACACATGTCAAAGAAATAAAAGTGAAAATATTGACACTTGAATTACGTCACCCGTTAAACATTCTGAATCAGAAATGGGAAGACATATCAATGGACTTTATTGAGAGATTACCTGTATCTGAAGGCAATGGTAAGATTTTCGTAGTAGTCAACAAACTCACCAAATATGCTCACATTATTGCAATGAAGAAATAAGACTCAGCTAAACAAATCGTTGAGATATTTTGCAAAATATTTATAAATTACACCGTTTTTCAAAAGTCATTGTGAGTGATAGAGATGCCAAATTTAAGGGTAATTTTTGGAAATAATTGTTCAACCATATAGGAACCCACCTAAATATGAGTTCTGCTTACCACCCTCAAACAGATGGACAAGTAGAGGTTGTCAATAAATCTCTGGAAACCTACCTACGTTGTTATGCTACAGAAAAACAAAATAAATGGGCTCAGTGGTTGCATATTGTTGAATGCTGGTGTAATTCTACTTATCATATGTCAACGAAAATGACTCCATTCCAAGCTTTGTATGGGTATGAACCTCCAAAATGGAAGGATCTAGCTACTGTCCAGACAAATCTACCAGCTGTTAAAAAACAACTAGAAAAAACCCAAAAAATCATCCAAACCCTAAAAGAAAATTTAAATAATGCAAGAAATCGTATGAAGCAACACACTGACCGAAACAGAACCGAAAAAGAAATTGAAGTTGGAGAACGGGTATTTGTCAAGCTCCGACCATACAAACATTGGTTCTTGAAACAAAAGGAAAAAATAAATCAACACCAAAGTTCTATGGACCATACCAGATCAACAGAAAGATCAACCAAGTTGCATATAGTTTAAGCCTTCTGGATAAAAGTCGAGTTCACAACGTCTTCCATGTATCCTGCATTAAAAGGGCACTGGGCGACCATCAATCAACACAAACAACGCTTTCATCCTTAGATGATGAAGGGTCATTTTAGAACCAAAAGGTATCAAATCCACAAGGGAAAAGAAGCTTCGATCTCGTGTAATCAAGGAATACTTGATCAAGTGGAAGGACTTATCAGAAAACGAAGCTTCTTTGGAGACTTAAGCATTTCGTCAACAACATCTGTTGTTACGTACACTTTGAGGACAAAGCATTTTTTGAGAGGAAAGCAATGTTACATAAAAAATAAATTAGAGTTATTAGGCAAAGGGCATGATCAAAGATCATGGCCATTCACCAAGAGGCACCCAAGGCAGTATAAAGCCAGGGCCTCCCACAAATTGTAATCATCTTCTATATTTTAATAATAATAAGTATGAATTCACTGAATAAGCTGAGTTAATTGTGCCAAAAAAGAACAATAAAACTATTCATCAAACAATTGGAATGATGGTGGTATTAGGTTGTTAATTCATTAAACCAAGCTAGAGATTTGGGTATATTGTTCCGAAGTAATGCATTGAAAACTTGTTTCTCATATGCCATTATTTAGATTGTAATTGTGTTGGCAAGCAAACATTGACATCTTATTTTTTATTACTATATAATATCATTATGAATTTATTTGAAAGTTTATTATTACAAATTGATTTTATACTAAAAGTAAATGCCTAGTATGAAGATGTTTTCCTCTCAACCTAACATTGATATCCACCTTCAACATTGTTGTCCTCAACAATTGTGAAGCCCTTAATAGGCTCATGCTATCCTTTTTTGGTATCAAGGATGACCACTCCAATGCTAGGAGTGACAACTTCTCTCTAATGTTCAAAGGTCTTGCTATGACTACCCTAAGGAACCCCCATGGGGTCACCGTCTCTTTGACCTCCACTTAGGATGTCTCATTGCCCCATCCTCGTATAGTTACACCTGTGAGAGTTTTACATAATATCCGTTGTTTAGTGTCACCCTCCACTCTATTCTCTCTATCCATTGCTTTGATTAAAATTGAAACTTATTTCAAGCTTTCAACATGCAATGATCACCCATCAAATGTGGCCAATATCATCTCCTAATCCTTTTTGTGCATTGGTTTAATATTTTAAGTACAATATCTCCTTTGTTATTTCCATTAAGGGTGGCCAACATCATCTCCTAATCCTTTTTGTGCATTGTTTTAAGCTTTTAGCTACAATGTCTCTTTGATTATTTCCATAAGGGTGGCCAACATCATCTCCTCAATGAACTATTGGCACCATCCCCTATCCTACAACATGCCATCCTTGAAATCACTTGCATGTCCAAAATGGATTGTCATCCATCTTTCAAGATTTGCATTGAGTTCTCATGTGGTTGGGGAGGGTAGTTAGTAAAGGTTTGATTTGTAGAGTTAAAGTTTTTAGGCTAGTGATTAATGGGTTTTTAAGTTAACTTGTAACAATATCTTATACTTTGTAAATTATAAGATGTGTAGTAGAGGTTCCATTTAGATCACTCTTGACACGTAGGAAGCTAGGATAGAAGTTCATCATGGAGGACCTTGGTTCCATGGAAACATAATTCTTTGCATAAATATAATGTGATTGTATGAGAAAAATGGTATACAACTACACTATTACAACCATAGATTTGAATTGAAAAGAAAGGCAAAGTTATGATAATACTGAAGCTCAAAATAATAGAAATAATAGCTAAAACTTCACAAAGTAGGCACATGCACACTCAAGTGGATTATATTTGGAAACTTGGATATGTGTAGGAAGATGTCTCCAAAGAAAAACTTGGTTGATTATATAAATAGAGTAAAATTTACAAAAGAGAAATGAACCCTTGCTTATAAAAAAAATTGAAACCCTATATCGTTAAAAATAATTAGATCATTATCATATGAAAACAATATTTTACAATTAGTTAAAGTCATAATTGATCCCTTAGGAAGTTAGAGATGGACTAAGTCCACGAGTGATGGAGTCACGCTAATGCTAAAGAAGGGTACATGTGAAAATTTTCTAATTATGGGTGTACATATTTAATCATCATATCATGTGGAATAATGCATATAGTGATGCAAAGTGTAGGGAACAATTTTGGCACATGTTAAAGTGTTAATTTGGTGATGTATTATACATTAATATTCTAGTCAAGTGGTTTTGATGCTACAACCTAGAAGTGTGTTCTCAAAACATTTGATCACATTACTACATAATAGCTACTTTGGTGCGTTAATCTTTGTCACAAACACAACATACAATTTATTATAGGCACACTAATGAAGATGGACGACTCAACAAATTGTTGCACATGAAAGACCAATATTCTTTTTTTCCTACTCCCTTTTTTCTCACGAGTTAAGCACATTATGTGATTTAGATAATATAAGCACCGTGAAACACATTTTTAGTTTAGTATATTATGTAATTTAGATAATAAAAACAACATAAAACACACTATCTCATATTTTCTTAGCTAGATCATTTATACATGATATTATAAATGGGTTGATTGGTTAATAAAATTCAATTGTTGTTTGTAGCAAGCTTCATGTTATTCATCTCATTATACAGGCTTTTACAATTAACGAAAAATCAGATTTGAGTTGGTTGAATTGACTTTTTTTTTTTTTAATTTAACTACTCACCTCATGTATGCAAGAGTGAGGTATTACCTGTGGCTCATGAATAACTTTAATCACCTTTGTGTAGTAATGAGTGGGAGTAAAGAGAATGCAGCAACAATGAAATGAATAATGAAAAGGGTATATGGGTTTGGTGCAATGAGTGAAAGGGAGCTCATTGCTTTGTATATTTGGGCTTATAGGGTCATTTAAGCAATTTCAATGGGTTTATTGATGACTTTTCGAGAAATACATGGATTTATTTCCTTAGAAAGAAATTAGAAGTCTTTGACATATTCAAAGAGTTCAAAGCTCTTGTGGAAAATTAGACAAAGGAAAAAATTAAGGTGCCAAAGATAGTTAATGGTGGAGGATTATGCGGAAATGAACTCAAAGAATTATATAAGAGTGTAGTAGAACAAGGCAGAATACTACTCCATACACACCTCAACAAAATGGAGTTGCAGAAAGGATAAACATGACACTAATAGAGAAAACAAGGAGCATGGTTAATGGTGGTAGGTTAATACATAATTTTTAGGTAGAGGCAGTGGACACTACCTCTACCCAAAATTTATCTGGCAAATAGATCAACTTTATCAATGTTAGATGACAAGGCTCCATATGAGGTAGTGAATGATAAGAAACCCTCTCTTAAACGTCTCAAGATATTTGGTTGTGATACTTATGTACACGTTTCAAAGGAGAGTAGAAGAAAGTTGGATTAAAACTTTGAGAAGTATATCTTTATTGATAGAAAGATGGTTTGAAAGGTTAGAAGCTTTGCAACATAGAAACTAAGAAGGTTGTGCATAATAGAGGTGTGGTATTAGAGAAATCAAATATGTTAATCACAAAGTCTTAACAAGGGGAAAAATCCATAAAAGATAGAGTTTGAATTGGAAGATGATGAATCAAACTCTATAGAAGAACATGAATCAGAAGAACCACATACTTCAGTATTGAGGAGATTGGTTCGGGAAAGAAGAGTGCCATAAATGTATGGTCCACTTGATTTCAGTTTAGATTTGACTTTGTTTATTATTGAGAATGATCTTATAATTATTAAGGAGGCAGTGAATGTAAAGGATGACAAACTCTGGAAAAATGCCATGGTTGAATAAATCACATCCTTGGATGAGTTTGAGGCTTGGGACCTATTGGAGTTTCTAGTTGGAAGAAAGCCCATTGTTAGCAAATGGGTGTATAAGAAGAAATTGAACGTAGAAGGAAGAGTGGAGAAATATGAAGCTTGGTTAGTAGTAAAATGTCATTCCTAGGTAAAGGGAATTGACTTTGCTGAGATATTTTCTCTTGTTACCAAGTTAACTTCTATTAGATTTTTTTTTATCTGTTGTTGCCACTTCTGATTTTGAAGTAGAAGAGGTGGATATAAAGACAACATTCCTACATGGGACCTAGAAGAAGAAATCTACATGAATCAACTAGAAGGCTTTGAGATGAAGAGAAAGAAAGAGCTAATGTGTAGATTAAAAGTCCCTATATGGGTTAAATCAATCACCAAGGATATGATATCAAAATTTTGATACTTATATATTGCAATTTGACTTTACAATGATCAAATAGGATCACTGTGTATATTTCAAATTAGTTGGTGATCATGTTATTTATTTGGTCTTGTATGTGGGTGATATGTTGCTAATTGGAAATTCTAGGGAAATCGTTTAGGAAGTGAAAACTTAGTTGTTCTCTAAATTTGACATGAAGGATATAAGTGTTGCAAATTTCATTTTGGGCATGGAAATTAGAAGAGATTGGGCAAACATAAAACTATGGTTAAATCAAAGAAGTATGTCGATACAATATTGAAGAGTTTTAATATGTAGGAATGTAAACTAGTAAATGTGCATATTCTTATAGGCGTAAAGTTATGTACGTGTCCTAAAACATAGGAATAGGATATGTCTCGTGTTTCATATGTTACTGTTGTTGGACATTTGATGTATGAAATGGTTTGTATTAGATCAAACATTGCACATGTTGTAGGAATATGCAACAAGTATATGTTAAAATTAAGGAAGGATCATTTGACAACAACAAAGAGGGTTTTCAAATATTTGTGTGGCATTATTGGCTATAGATTGTGCTACAAGGAAAGACTATGATTGGATAGAGTTTTGGATATACATAGCTTTATGAATGCATATTGGGCTGAAAATTTGGATCGCAGAAAATCTACAAATGTGTATGTGTTTAACCTACTTGGAGGAACAATTAGTTGGATGAGGAAGAAAAAATGTGCAGTGGCACTCTCAATTACAAAAGCTAACAATGTTACCAACTTAACGAGAACTTTATCGAGTATTTTTTTTTGGAGATTGCATGAAATCATGATTTTCACGTTGATTTTGACAAGCGTTGATGCAACATCACCCTTTTGTTCATTTCAAGGTTAAAACTCCATTTTTCAACTATGAAATTAAAAACCAAATGTCATAATTACGAAAAACGTGAAAAACTACTTTGAACAAAAGTGGTGATGCAACATCAATACTTTTTTAGAGTTAAAAGTTAAACATTTTTCAATCATGACATTAAAGACCAAATATCATGTTTACGAAAGGCATGAAAAAATATGATGAAATATGAAAATGGTGATGCAACATCATCATTTTCTCTTTAGGGCTAAAATTCAAACATTTTTCAACCATGGCCTTAAAGACCAAATATCATGAATACTAAAAACTCTAAAATCAACACTTAATGTTCTTTTTGGGGCTAAATTTCAAACATTTTTCAACCAAAGCCTTAAAGACTAAATATCATGAATACTAAAAACCTAAAATCAACTCTTAATGTTTTTTTTGGGCTAAATTTCAAACATTTTTCAACCATGGCCTTAAAGACTAAATAACATGAATACTAAAAACCCTAAAATCAACACTTAATGTTTTTATACTTTTCTTTTTTCCCTTTTAAAAAACAAGTGTTTTTCAAATTTGACTAAATGCTTATTATTTTATTATACTTTTATGGTTAAAATTACTAATTACCAGACTTTACCATTGGTTAAAGTTAATTATAAATTTTAAAATGACATTACATATTTTTTTGTTCAATTAAAATATTTATTTTTTAATAATTTATTTAAAAAGACAAAAAAGATTGTATGTATGTACATATTTCTATTGGGGAAAATCAATTTGAAAAAAATAAATTACAAAGTTAAAAAAATTTAAAAAAATCTTGCCTTTAAAAAGTTGAAAAATACAAAAAAAAACCTTTGGATCGTTGTTGTTTAAAATGAGTTTTTGATGCATACCTAAATTTATGATCTTGAAAAACCTTTGTGGCACTTGGATTATGGAGAGTTAATGACTGAAACTTGGGATTCCAACAAATCCCTTTATTATGAGCAAATAAGATCGAAAAAATGTCGGAAAACCTTCCAAAATGTATAATAGATAGGCTACGACTTCAAAAAAATAAAACTAAATTTTAAAGTAAAAAAATAAAAATAAAAATGAAGATGAAATTTAATTAAAACAAAAACAATGGAGTGAAATGTGGGGGAGGGCACACAACTAGTTTGTAGATTTCACACGACTTGTGATTGGGCTGTGTGACAACTATAGACACAACTTGTGCTTGGACTGTGTGACAAATATAAGTTGGCCGCTTGTTTGGAAGGGAAATGCTAATTAGTGTGTCATTATGGTTTTTTTTTGTTTTATTTTATTTATATATTATTTATTTATTTATTTATTTATTTATTTATTTTTTTTTTTTTTTAATTATTACGGTTTATTTTTAATTTTTTTTAAATGCGTTATTATTTTTATTTAATTTTATATATATATATAAAATTCTCTCCTCTTTTTTTAATTATATATATATATATATATATATATATATATATTTATTAATTATATATATATATATATATATATATATATATATATATATATATATATATATATATATATTGTTATTATATTATTTTTTTTTAGATTTTTTGTTTTGTTTTTCAAATTGTCTGTGTCCTTCAAATATGACTACAGGTTTGAGCTATGGCTTGAGAAACCATGACCTAGGGGCATCTAAGTTGTCAAAATCACTCGGAGATCACATCCCCTGGGCTACACCAACCCTTAACATGATTGGATTTTTTCCCACAGAGTTTAGAATTGGTGACTTTCACATTACATAGTGACTTAACACTACACCCCATCCCCATGAGAATTTTTTATATAGATTTTATAATTATTATTATTTTTTATATATTTTGAAAAAATTATTGTATTTTTTAAAATTTTCATTTTTAATTATTGTTTTTAAATTTTTCCTTTTTGGGTTTGGAAAAGACATTTTTTTAATTATTCATTTTTTTTACGCTTTTAAATAATTAATTGATTATTTTTTTTTTTGCATCATGTCATTTTTCTAAAGGTCGCTTTTGATGATTTTATGTACACTATTATGATTGTATAGTCATAATTAAAAAAATATTGCAATTTTAATACTCCATTGAGAATAGATTAAGTTGTCTTAGGTTAAGATTTCAAAACAATTATATTTTTAGCATTTTAGATTTTTAAGTTTTTTTTTTGGTCGCTAGGATATTTGGTTTTATAATGTCATGGTTGAAAAATGTTGATATGGTTTTTTGTACTTGTGATGTTTGGTTTTAATTTTGTTGTAAACAACTGTTGAAATTTTAAGGTTTTTTCGAGTCATGATATTTGATCTTTAATGCCATGATTGAAAATTGTTGGAATTTTAAAGTTTTCCATGATCATGATTTTAGTTTATAATACCATGGGTGAAAAATGTTGGAATTTTAACCCTAAATAAAAGGGTGGTGTAGGATAATCACTTTTCGATTTTGACGTGTTTTTCGTGTATTTTGCGCAAAAATAAGGGTTTTTTGGGTTAAAGATTTTATTTTGAAATTATAGTTCTCGTTAAGTTTGTAACATTATTAGCTAAATACATGGTCACCATTCATGCACAAAAAAAAATTGGTATAATTTATGGTCATTAGATATAATTTGGTATGAATTCATGGTCACTAGATATAATTTGGTATAATGAGTTACAAGGATAGATTGTGATAGTCAGAGTGCAATCTTCCTAGCAAAGAACCCAACATATCATTCTAATACAAAACATATTGATGTTTAATATCACTTTGTGAGATATATGATTGAAAAAAATATGGCGGTGTTGGTGAAGGTGGACAGTTTGAAGAATGTTGCATATTCATTGACAAAATCAGTGAGCATTGAGAAGTTCTCTTGGTGTAGTGAAACAATGAATATTATTGCTCTGGATTGTTGATCATGTACTTTTACAATCCCTTATGTGCAAAGAAAATAACAAGTGGGAGAATGTTGGGTATGTGTTATAATCTTTTCACAACTACCCCCATGTGCCATATATTGCGTTGGGTGCAATCAGGGAGTTATAGGGGGAGGGGGGAGAGAAGCCCCCTAGATTTTTTTTGGAACATTTTTTTGCATCCATTTTTGGAGGTTTTCGACACATGATTTTCACTTTTAAAATTTTGTGTGCATTTTGGTTTATCCTATGGTTTTGTAGTTTTGGTTAAGGACTTTCCATTGTACTCTAATCTAGGGTAAATGGATTAGCAATTTATAGATGCTGCCTGATACATATATTGAAAAATATTATTGCTTTTCTTGATTTGGATTTCCAAGGTAAAATATTTGTGTTATGTGTGTGTTTACAATTGCATTTTGTATGTTTTATTAAGAATTTGTATGCAACAATTAATTGTACAAGGTTAAAATCTACAAATTAAAGGCTCTAGCTTGATACCAAGGGATTCCAAACAACTACTTGAAATCAAATAGATGGTGGAACCCTAAAGACACCCCAAATGCAAGATTATCATAGAATATTAATTATGCCTAGGAAGATTTTGCATAGGTCTCCCATGCCCTAACACCTAAAACCCACTATAAAATCACAACCAACAATGTCACTCCTTTATTAGTGTGAACCCATGAGCAACATTGCTTACCTGTAAATACCATTTAAACTACATTCATGTGAGATACAAAGCTCCTACATACCAAAATTGTAGGCTAGCCATCTTCCTAATTTCCAAATTTCACATTATAAATTAATAATGGTGCGAGGATGATAGCTAAAATGTCATCCCCATGGGTGAATTTAGCCCCATACCTAATACCACCTCCTCTCATAATTTTCTGTAACGAACTCACATCATCCCCTTCCAATATTACTTTAGCATGTCCTCTCTACGCCTAAGAATACGCCCCTAAGTGAATGAAAATGGAGGATCACAACATGAGCCACATCTGTATGGTAGAATAAATATAAAAATACATAATGAACTTCCCTTGTACTTCCATCAATAGTTTAAAAGATGAAAAAATTAACATCCCATCCCCTCAATTTCTGCTCGATTTTGACAACATAACAATAAGTGAATCCCAATGAGGAGATATCTAAGAAATCCATCTCCATTTGGATGTATCTATGTAGGTCACAAAGTTACTTCAGAACGAGGTGCCGCTTAGAGTTTCTCATATCAAGCTTTGAACATAGGGTATGGAAATTATTGGTGTATTTTGACACTATCTAGTGTCTCTCTTGTCATAAAGTTGTTCATCTCGTGTATTGGTCATCATGGTTTCCTACATGGTAGAGTTCCTTCTTAAGGGCATCAACAAAAGTGGTCCAAGTGGGTCCTTCCTTGAATATTGTAGACTCATCTTCACTGCGTTTCTCATAGTAACCTTTCCATTGACCTTTAACATGAGGAAATGATTTTAGGTGCGTAGAGGTAATCTATTCATTGTTGGAATTTTTTTGGATAGAGTAATAGCCTTCTAACAAATTTAACCATTTCTCCAAAACATCTACATCTATTTGGTCTTTAGAAAAGGGGATATCAAAGTTAACTTGTACTTTGAAGGCTGTTTCATCGTCGAAATTGCTGCTTGTTGAAGGCACCTCTATCACTATTGGCAGTTATTGAAGGATTCAAGTGAAATTTTCCATCATCTCATTCCTCTATAATGTGGGTGCTTCCTCAAATAAAAAGTTCATAGAATTTCTTGCTACATCATCTCTCTTTTCTTCTACCATGGGAAGCTGCTTGGCTTGGCGAGAGCGATTGTTCCCAAGTGAAACTACATGTGTTTTTGCACAAAAATAAGGGTTTTTGGGTTAGAGATTTCATTTTTAAATTATAGTTCTCATTAAGTTGGTAACATTGTTAGCTAAATACATGGTCACCATTCATGCAAGAAATTTTTTGGTATAATTCATGGTCAGTAGATATAATTTGGAATGAATTCATAGTCACTAGATATAATTTGGTATGAATTAATTGTCACTAGATATAATTTGGTATAATGAGTTACGAGGATATATTGTGATAGTTAGAGTGAAATCTTCCTAGAAAATAACCCAACATATCATTTTAAGAAAAAACATATTGATGATTAATATCACTTTGTGAGATATATGATTGAAGAAAATAAGTTGGTGTTGGTGAAGGTAGATAGTTTGAAGAATGTTTCATATTCATTGACAAAATTAGTGAGCATTGAGAAGTTCTCTTGGTGTAGTGAAACAATGAACATTATTTCTTTGGATTGTTGATCATGTACTTTTACAATCCCTTATGTGCAAAGAAAATAACAAGTGGGAGAATGTTGGGTACATGTTATAATATTTTCACAACTACCCCCACATGCCATATGTTGCGTTGGGTGCAATCAGGGGGTTATAGGGGGAGGGGAGAGAAGCCCCCTAGATTTTTTTTGGGACAATTTTTTGCGTCCATTTTTGGATGTTTTCAACACATGATTTTCTCTTTTAAAATTTTATGCGCATTGTGGTTTAACCTATGGTTTTGTAGTTTTGGTTAAGGAGTTGCCATTGTATTCTAATTTAGGGTAATTGAATTAGCAATTTATGGATGCTATGTGATACATATATTGAAAAATATTATTGCTTTTCTTGATTTGGATTTCCAAGATAAAATATTTGTGTTATGTATGTATTTACAATTGCATATTGATGTTTTATTAAGAATTTGTATTCAACAATTAATTGTACAGGGTTAAAACCTACAAATTAAAGTCTCTAGCCTGATACCAAGGGAGTCCAAGCAACTACTTGAAATTCCATAGATGATGGAACCCTAAAGACACCCGAGATGCAAGATTATCATAGAATATTGGTTGTTCCTAGGAAAAATTTGCATATGTCTCCCATTCCCTAACACATAAAACCGACTATAAAATCACTACCAACAATGTCACTCCTTTATTAGTGTGAACCCATGACCAACATTGCTTACCTGTAATACCATTTAAATTGTATTCTTGTGAGATACAAAACTTCTACATACCAAAATTGCAGGCTAGCCATCTTCCTAATTCCCAAATTTCACATTAAAAATCAATAATGGTGAGAGGATGATAGCTAAAATTCCATCCCCATGGGTGAATTTCGCCCTATACCCCATACCGCCTCTCATAAATTTCTGTAACGAATTCACATCATCCCCTTCCAATATTACTTTAGCATGTCCTCTCTATGCATAAGAATACACCCCTAAGTGAATGAAAATGGAGGATCGCAACATAAGCCAGATATGTATGGTAGAATAAGTATAAAAATAGATAATGAACTTCCCTTGTGCTTCCATCAATAGTTTAAAAGATGACAAAATTAACATCCCATTGCCTCAATCTCTGCTCGATTTTGACAACATAACAATAAGTGAATCCCAATGAGGAGATATCTAAGAAATCCATCTCGATTTGGATGTACCTATGTAGGTCACAAAGGTACTTCAGAACAAGGTGCCTCTTGGAGTCTCTCATATCGAGCTTTGAAAATAAGGTATGGAAAATATTGGTGTATTCTGACACTGTCTAGTTGTCATAAAGTTGTTCATCTCGTGTATTGGTCATCATGGTTTCCTACATGGGAGAATTCCTTCTTAATGGCATCAACGAAAGTGGTCCAAGTGGGTCCTTCCTTGAATGTTGTAGACTCATCTTCACTATGTTTCTCATAGTAACCTTTCCACTGACCTTTAACATGAGGAAATGCTTTTAGGTGCATAGAGGTAATCTTTTCATTGTTGGAAGTTTTTTGGACAGAGTAATAACCTTCTAAAAAATTTAACCATTTCTCCAAAACATCTACATCTATTTGGTCTTCAAAAAATGGGATATCAAAGTTATCTTGTACTTCAAAGGGTGTTGCACCTTCGAAATTGCTGCTTGTTGAAGTTGCCTTTGTCACTATTGGCAGTTATTGAAGGATTAAGGTGAAATTGTCCACCTTCTCATTCCTCTTTAATGTGGACGCTTCCTCAAACAAAAAGTTCATAGAATTTCTTGCTACATCATCTCCCTTTTCTTCTACCATGGGAGGCTACTTGGTTTGGTGAGAGCGATTGTTCCCAAGTGAAACTAGCTTGAGACCCAACTCTCATGTATTTTGCGCAAAATTAGGGGTTTTTTGGGTTAGAGCTTTCATTTTGAAATTATAGTTCTCGATAAGTTGGTAACATTTTAGATAAATACATGGTCACCATTCATGCAAGAAAAAATTTGGTATAATTCATGGTCACTAGATATAATTTGGTATGAATTCATGGTCACTATATATAATTTGGTATAATGAGTTATAAGGATAGATTGTGATAGTAAGAGTGCAATCTTCTTAGCAAAGAACCCAACATATCAGTCTAAGACAAAACATATTGATGTTTAATATCACTTAGTGAGATATATGATTCAAGAAAATAAGGTGATGCTGGTGAAGATGGATAGTTTGAAGAATGTTTCATATTCATTGACAAAATCAATGAGCATTGAGAATTTCTCTTGGTGTAGTGAAACAATGAACATTATTGCTCTGGATTGTTGATCATGTACTTTTACAATCCATTATGTGCAAAGAAAATAACAAGCGGGAGAATGTTGGGTACGTGTTATAAATTTTGAACAACTACCCCCACATGCCATATGTTGCACTGGGTGCAATCGTGGGCTTATAGGGGGAAGGGGGGAGAAGCCCCCTAGATTTTTTTTTGGGACATTTTTTGCATCCATGTTTGGAGGTTTTCAACTCATGATTTTAATTTTTAAAATTTTGTGCGCATTGTGGTTTATCCTATGGTTTTGTAATTTTGGTTAAGGACTTGTGATTGTATTCTAATCTAGGGTAAATGGATTAGCAATTTATAGATGTTGCGTGATACATATATTGAAAAATATTATTGCTTTTCTTGATTTGGATTTCCAAGATAAAATATTTGTGTTATGTGTGTGTTTACAATTGCATTTTGATGTTTTATTAAGAATTTGTATGCAACAATTATTTGTACAGGGTTAAAACGAACAAATTAATGGCTCTGGCTTGATACCAGGGGAGTCCAAACAACTACTTAAAATCACATAGATGGTGGAACCCTAAAGACACCCCAGATGCAAGATTATCATAGAATATTGACTGTGCATAGGAAAAATTTTCATATGTCTCCCATGCCCTAACACCTAAAACCCATTATAAATTCACAACTAGCAATGTCACTCCTTTATTAGTGTCAACCCATGAGCAACATTGCTTACTTGTAAATACCATTTAAACTACATCCATGTGAGATACAAAACTTCCTACATACCAAAATTGCAGGCTAGCCATCTTCCTAATTCCCAAATTTCACATTATAAATCAATAATAGTGTGAGGATGATAGCTAAAATGTCATCCACATGGGTGAATTTCGCCCCATACCTAATACTGCCTCCTCTCATGATTTTCTGTAACGAACTCACATCATCCCCTTCCAATATTACTTTAGCATGTCCTCTCTGTGCCTAAGAATACACCCCTAAGTGAATGAAAATGGAGGATTTCAACATGACCCAAATCCGTATGGTCGAATACGCATAAAAATACATAATGAACTTCCCTTGTACTTCCATCAATAGTTTAAAAGATGACAAATAAACATCCCATCGCGTCAATTTCTGTTCAATTTTTACAACATAACAATAAGTGAATCCAAATGAGGAGATATCTAAGAAATCCATCTCCATTTGGATGTACCTATGTAGGTCACAAATGAACTTTAGAATGAGGTGCCGCTTAGAGTCTCTCATATCCAGCTTTGAACATAAGGTATGGAAAATATTGGTGTACTCTGACACTGTCTAGTCTCTCTTGTTGAGATTGCAACAAGATGATGGAGCTTAGTGGAAAGAAGTCGCCTTCACTAAGTGGGCCCGCAGGCTATTTTTGGCGCAAAGTCTATTTTTAGACTTATGGATCATGGTCTATGAGTTTCAGGATGCTATTTGTGGATGATTGGTCAAGTTGGTAAAAATAGATGGACCTCTATTTTTAGACATATGGGCGGAGTCTATTTTTAGACTACCAGGCTAAAAATAGAAACAGTTGAATATTATTAGCTCTTAATAATATTTGGACTATAAACATTATCTTATTCTCTTGGAGCACTTCAGTTCGAGCTACAGATGTGGCACATGCAACTGCCAGAAGGAAATACGTGTTTCTTGTGGGTTAACTTGAGCTATTGCATAGAGGGCTTCAGTTAGGACTTTGGCGATTGAGTTTTGTGGAGTTGGATCAGGAGTTGATGGAGTTGTGTTCAGTTTGACTTAGTTGAACTAGTTGTATTAGTCTAACTAAAAAATACACTAGTGTTGAGTGATGTGAATTAGTTATTAATTAATTCACTAATTATTAACTCATGAATCAACTGAGGAATACATCAATTAACTTAGTGCATGGACAGTTCAGTGGAGACAAGTGTTAGAGGTGAGTGAAAGGGCAAGACAACTGTCAGTTGTGACTATAGTTGTGCATGTGATTTGCACAATCGGTGGGATTGAGTTGCCAATGAGGATTGCGTAGTGTTACACAAGGGAAATACGAGTTTGGTTCAACCATTCTCATCTATTCTCATGCAGGATTGCACAGTGGAGGCAGGCAAGCAGCAGAGGTGATTTGAGCCAGTGATTGATTCAGATCTGTGCTGTATTGTGTGTAACAGGTGGACCTAGTATTGTACCGTGTACTGTTACATGATATCAATCAATATAATATACAGATAGTTTGGGGTTTTTAGTGAGATGCTTTCCCCATGAAATACTGTGTTATGTGTGATTGATGCTTCTATATTCGCATGCAATTGTTTCTGCTTCTGCAAAAATTGATGATCAATGGTAGATGAGATAATGTATTATGCATGCATTCCGCAATAGTGTATAATCAGGATAATCTCGGTTGAATAAGTGTCATATTATTCATAAAATTTCTACATCTCTCTTGTCATAAAGTCTTCATCTCATGTCTTGGTCATCATGGTTTCCTACATGGTAGAATTCCTTCTTAAGGGCATCAACACAAGTGGTCCAAGTGGGTCCTTCCTTGAATATTGTAGACTCATCTTCACTGTTTTTCTCCTAGTAACCTTTCCACTGACCTTTAACATGGGGAAATGCTTTTAGGTGCATAGAGGTAATCTATTCATTGTTGGACTTTTTTTGGATAGATTAATAGCGTTCTAAAAAATTTAACCATTTCTCTAAAACATCTACATCTATTTTGTCTTCAAAAAAAGGGATATCAAAGTTAACTTGTACTTTGAAGGGTATTGCACCTTCAAAATTGCTGCTTGTTAAAGGTGCCTATGTCATTATTGGTAGTTATTGAAGGATTCAGGTGAAATTCTCCATCATCTCATTCCTCTATAATGTGGGTGCTTCCTCGAACAAAAAGTTCATAGAATTTCTTGCTACATCATCTCCCTTTTCTTCTACCATGGGAGGCTACTTGGTTTGGTGAGAGCGATTGTTCCCAAGTGAAACTAGCTTGAGACCCAACTCTTTGTACCTTGACCTCGTCAGGGATATGCATCGTGAAACAATAAGGAGAAAATTACTTTGATGCCATTGATATGGGTTTCACAAGGAATGAAATGAAAATTAGGAAATGAAATGAAACATAAATAGAGAAATATAGAAGAGAGCACAATAACATATTGAAAACCAAACTTCTATTAATAAATAAAATAATAAAATATTGTATAACAAAAACTAGCTAGAATGATGGTAGCTATCTTTGAAGAGAGACATGACAACTGCATGAATTCACACAAAGTTAAAAAGGTCCAACACAATGACCTTTTAACATAAAGAGACAACCTTAGAGCTCCAAAACCCTAATCTAGAAGATGAAGTGCTAAAATGCTTGCATGCCTCAAAGTGGTTAATTGGTACATCAACTTATGGGGGGCACGACTTTCACTTACAATGTCCATTTGGGGCGCACACTAGCTTGTTGGAAAGAACTATCAAATGATTATAACTTTTGGCTAGGACCAAGGTATGCCATGACAATCCCTATCCCCTTGATGTTGAAAATAATGGGAGGGTGGGGGGCAGGGTAGTGAATTAGTATTTCATCAATTAACCAATTTTTAACTGTCAACAAATCATGACATTAACCATTCAAGATTAGACACAAGCACACAAAAGATTTATAATTGAGAGAAAATATTTTCTTGATATATAGAAGGTATAGTCAAGTATATAAGGTCCAACTGAAACTTTTGTAGGCACCAATATACGAGAGTCACCAATCCCCACTTCAGCACTAACTCAATGAATTTGTGGGCACTAGGCACATGAGACTCTAATCTCCTAGCTAAGCACCAACCCAACAAACTCGTAGGCTCAAACCTCCTCAACTATGCACCAATTTAGCAATTTGTAGGCACTAAGATGCTTCAATTAGTTTCTGTCAAAAATGAACTTATGCCAAAGTTGATAGAGTTTGACCAAAACCTGAACAATTATCTCTATAAAACTCCACAGATAAATTACATCCAACTATGCGAGCATAACCAAATCTAGATGCGTGCATATCCAATGCAATCATAACTAGATGCAATCCAATCAAATTCAAAACACTTTATTTTATATTGATGGATAATTTGTGTTTGAAAAATGATCACAAATGGAAACGCCACTTCTCTGAATTGCAACAGAAAATACTTTCTTGTATGCCAAACTTAAGAATTCATAAGGACTCCTTCCGCAATACATATGTATATTCTGACTTAGATAAATTTCATGAACGACATGCTTGGTCTTCGCTATATATAGCCTATATTTGATCATTGCCAGATTCTACTATAAACATATCTAACCGACCTTTAAACTTAAACACAAATCATCGCCAATCTTTAGACATCTGCCAAGTCATAAGTCATGTTTAAACAACTTTGTTGCATGGTAGGTTCAATTAATACTCCATAATGAGAGTCAACACATTGTAATATGGTAAGAGCAAATGACTTCAAAACTGGCCAATTGTATCACAATACAACCAAAACAAATTATACTAACTTTGAAACTTCGAAATAGACCAATCCAATCGAGTTGTAACTGGATCAAGCAACTTCCATAACCAAAACTTAACAACGAAAAAACCTGTATTGACTTCCAACAAATAGTTACATGTTTAGTCTATTTACAATTCCACCTCCATTCTTCTTTCTAGAATACAATGATAATCAAACCATCATAATCATCACATAAACTTTGTATTGTAACGCCAAACCATTTGATATGCGACCAAATTCATTTGTTGATGTCTCTCGCTGTTAGATATACTCAAGATATTACTTAGAACCAGATTGAAATAGGTTTCTTGATTGCAGATACTAATTTTCTTTAGACCTTATACACTTGCATAAAACCAAAATACTTACTCAGACAGATACTCTTTTTCAACCTCCTTATCCTTGGTCCACACATCTTATTCCACCTTTGACTGCGAAGATTTTTAAGTTCGTATCACAGAACATTTTTTACTATATCATCGAGCATTGAGGCTGTCAAAATAACCATATAGATAGGTAATTTATTTGGATTGAACCATCACTTTTAATTGGAGCCGAATTGAATTATATTGGATGGTTTAATATATGATTTGGGTGACCTAATTAAGGTAATTATAAAGGCTTTTCAAATGTTTCGTTGGCTTCTTCTTGTTCTACAACTGCCCTGTCATGTCTGGGTGTCAAGCCTTCTGATCTATGGAATTATCTAGAAGCTTATTATCTTTGCGTTGTAGTGTGATATTAGGTAATGAACATATTTAAAATTTCTTACAAGAACCAAATGGTATTCAATATTATCTGGCTTGATAAGACTCAGTGATTTACCATAAATATAACATTATTGATGGTCCTATTTCAGCTTGAGTCAACCCACCCTGTTCATGAAAGTGCCACTATTACTGAATGGCATGTTGGTTCCTTAATCATCTTAGTTTGACCATGTTTTTCGTTGATCATAGCCGACCCTTGATTTGAAATTAATGACAACATATCAACACTTGAATGGCCAAAAAAACATTGTTTATGGCCTCAAAACGGCTCCACACGTTTGGGAGTTGAAAAACTATAGAAAAACTGCTAAGAAAATAGAGAATGGTTGAATTAATGAAAGAGGTGGGTGACCACCTAGATCAAATAACATCTACAATAAGTATTTCTTTGAGAAAATTAACACAATACTTTCCTAATTCATGAGTGGGATCATTGACTTAACATAATTTCCTTTGAATGTCTTGATTTTTATGTTGTCCATGGCGCATTGTTTATAAAATATTACCAACAAAGTTAAAATTGTGAAATAGCTCTCACTTGCTAAATTATTTATTATATCACGGTTTCATGGTGTTATGTTGGATAATCATCAATTTAATGGAATATGTTGAATATTTGATTTTCCCTTTGCTACAATAGAACATTTACGAGCACCCTAATTGATCAAATATTTAATATTGTATATATGGAAAATGTAATTTCTTAGTTGTCATAGGAATTTTAAGATTATTTTTTTGATTCAAGCATCCTTTTGATCAACATTATATGTATAAGAATCGGGTTTGAAATACAATTGAGTCACCTCTTAGTTTGAGGATTTTCATGGATAGTAAGACTTAAGACCAACACCTTCTAAGTGAGTTAGCTGAGTCAAGCACACTAATCCTAGGCCACTTTCCTCTCCTCTACTAATGATTGTATTAAGATTAGTTTAGGGACTCCCCCCTATGCTAGGGTAGTTATTTCCCTTATCTTGAATTGTGGGTAACAGGATTAAGGTGAAAATTGGTAGCTTGCATGTTGTCTCCTTAGGCTATCCCCTTGGTTGAGGTTAGGACTTTTCCTCTAGGTAGAACCCAAGTAATACTAATGACCTATAATCACTAGTAGAGTAGGTTGACATGAGCTCTTTCTAGGTGAAGGAGGTAAATTTGGAATTGCAAAGAGAAAGGGCCAAGGATGATATAGAGGAGGCTGCAAAGGTGTTATACATTTAACCTTGAAAAGACTTAATGTACTCATAGATAAGCATTTTGTAATGGGAGACTTGAGGTATAATGACATGATTATAGGTAATTGAATACAATTTGTGCTAAGTCGTGGTGTGACATGTTATCTGTATTTGTAATAGTTCTTGAAAGTGGCTTCTTATGTGAAACTAGAGTGCAAAGTTTCAAGGAGTGCACTGTAAAAGTCCCATGGCACAATGAAAAATTTTCTATCTATCGTAAGACTTTCCTGTCTCTCTGTTGCCATTAACTATGCTCCACTGATTTGCAATTAAGATGTACGTGCTTACGTGCAGTCCTGTGGTGGGATGCCAAACTTTTTGTTGAGTGACGTAGAAATATGCCTCTTGTGGCCCCTGTACAGGAGAACGAGTGTGCAAAGAAAATGTTTTTGCAAAACAAGAAACACATTTCTTTTGCTCCATGGAATTTACCTTTTTATGTGTGCATTTTTGTAGATACTTTAGTTTCATATGCCTTTGTTTTGCATAGATTTTAATTCCGCACAATTTCTTGTTTTGTGCAGGCTTCAACTTCACACAAAGTTTAGGTACAATGGCGTAATCTTGCAAGAAAATTTATTTCTTAGATAATTGCGTTAAGACTTGGTAATGTTTTTTTCAAAGCGAGGGACTTAGAGCGTAAGCTCGAGGAACACATTAATGATGAAAACTTGAGTAAACTGGGGGGGGTTGAATAAATTTAGTACATTCATGGAATTTAAATCTATTTTCTTTAAACTTATTAACTAAACTTTTTAAACTTAACACATAATGAACATCCAATTGAATAAGTGAACAACAGGGAAAATAAGTAAACAATAACATCACATCAACACATAAAATTAAGCACATATGGACACTAGATACAATTGGAAACCTATAAAGGGAGAAAACCACGATTTTTTTATTGTTGTGATGCAAAGGAATGCTCCTACTCCCTTATTATATATGATTTTCTATAGGTTGCATTCTACATGAGGTTGCTACCTCAGTTTTTCTGCAAGATACAACTTACAAGGAAGCTCCAATTCCCATATATTTTCTGCAAGCTACAACCCATAGGAGGCTCCTACCTCAACAAGTTACAACCTTTTCTTTATCAAGCTCCAACTTGAAAGGAGACTACAATCCCTTGATACATAAAATAAACAACATGTTGGTTTACTTGGTCATCAATTCTGCATACCTCTATCTTTATCTCTCCGTATTCTCCCCTTCAAATATTCTTCACATCAGTTTCATGTGTGCCAGGTAACTCATAAAAAATCAACCCTCACATGCTCTCTAACTCTCTAACACTTTTCATGCCTTCCAAAATCACATCTTTTATAAATCTAGTTTGTTGGTAGTTTGTATTCCACATAAGAATATGAACTAGACATACTTGACTCTTTGTCTTCCACTCATTCATTTCCAAACTCTTCATATTTTGAATATAAGAACACAAATAAGTTCTCAAACATTATTTTAAGCCATTATAATGGTTAACTACATCAATATCAACATAATCCCAGCATATGCAAGCAACACATTATAACATCATAACACATGTAAAACATTCACTCTCCAATGCACACTATATGAATTCAACATATGAAAGAAATGCATCTCTCTCCAAAGCCATATATCTATTCTGCACCATGTTGTATCACCACTTCTTCATGCCATTGCCTAAGTATCATTGAGTTTTTCCTTGTGTATCATGGAGTCTTACCTTTGTTGTCATGGAGTCTTTCCTTTTCCTTGCATCACAACATCTCAATCTTTGTATGCATACATTCTTACCTTTAGCCACTATTCAATATGCGCTCAATCTACCTCACTAATCAATGCCACTCAACATATGTAAGAACAAACAACCTTCCACCAACACCCTTTGTAGCATAGCAAACATATGAAAGAAAGCCTTAACAATATGTTCTCCAAGGGATACCAATAACTCCATTAACACAAGCATGCTATCAACAATACTTGTGTAACTTTGCCTATGCTATCAACCTCTTCAACACTAATCTCTGCTGCATAATGCATCTCACAAGAATCACGAGCATCAAGCACCACAAGTATCAAACATACTGCTTCTTTGCTACTCCTTTTCCTTTGCTACTCTTTTTCCCAATGTTGTTTCTCCTCCTTTGCAAAGCCGTCAAACAACACCTACAATTCTAGATCTCTTGTTGTTGCTCCTTTGTTTCTCCCGCCTTGCTAGTTCTGCATAACTTTTTGCTCTTGTTGTTTCCTTGGCATTAATGACAACAATGTCAACAATCCCCCCCTTGGAATTGATGGATTTTTTTTCCTCCCATTTTGTCTTGAGAAAACACTTCTCCTCTTTTTTTCTTACCCCCCCCTTTGACATCAATGGCACGGGATTTTAAAGCCTATCAACAATTGAGTTCCTCAAGTTCCTACATCAGGATTTCAATTTTCTTCATTGGTTGTCTTCATTATAACTAAGAACAACGAGTAGCACATATTTCATATGTTTTGACTGTTGATAATATTTCTTCTTATTGAAGAAATAATAGATGAACTTCTGTGACTTGAGAATGTGAAATATCACAGAGCAACGCTCATTAAGATAACCCTTCTTTAGACTTGCCAACAAAAGCTGAGACAAATGCTCTAGGTTTGACATTAAATTCAGAGTTGAAACTTTGCACTATAGTTTCACATAAGAAGCACCATACTAATGGGCCATGGTATTTCACCTAGGATGTTGCAATTCCCAAGGGATTCTCAACTCAAATTATCAACCCAAGGTTCGTACAAACTTAGAGGTGACAGTGCTATATGCACAACATGTTAGGTTCTACTCATATCACCCTTAGTCATGAGATCAAATTAAGGTGTTCAAAGACAATTCCTTTAGATAACTACAAAGAGAAAAGCATGTCATAATTGCAAGATATGAACCCAATTCTAACTACATAAGTGAAAATGCCATTCATTCAATGTAAATGCTGAATTGAAATTGCATGAAGGAAAAAAAAGACTAGTCTAGTTGCAGAAGTAAACCATGCCATTCTATTTGAATACTTAATCAAATTAACAACCTACTTGCATGATTCATTTATCTATTTTCCACTTTCTTGAAAACGATAAATTCAACATTCAATGCAATTAAAAAAATTCTAATTCTAATTCTATTCGTTGTCCTATGGTTGCTGTGTAGAAAGGATGGCATTGGAGTGGTCCTAGAGTCTTCCCTAATCATGAAATAAAATCTTGGGGGTCATTATTCAACTTCAATATGTCAGGGTCAAAATCTGGAGTGAATATGGTTGAAGAAAACAATGCTACAGTTCCGCTATAGGAAGTGCTACAAGAGGATTTCTATTTGCTGCAGGAGGCCCTGTTTTGCTATAGGAGGGGGGTCGAAGAGCTTTTTGGGGACATGAATGGTTTCTTGAAGTTAGAAGAAGGTGGATGAAGTTAGAAGAAGGTGAGTGAAGGGTGTGGGAGCCCCTTGGCAAATCCTAGTACCCCTTAGAGGTCCATCTTCCACCAAATTTTGTGCCCATGGTGTACTCCATTTATCATAGCAGAGTGGTCTTGGTGGTAGAGTTTGGAAGAAATGTAAGGTGTCTAGAAGGGATATTGAGTGAAAAAGGTGTAGGTTTTAACCCTGTACAAGAATTACCTACAAGCGAATTCTTCAAACATAAAATAAATAATGGCGAGAACATAAAACAAATATACACAAAGATTTTCCCCTGGATCCCAAAATCGGGACTACCAGATTGATTTTTCATTATGTTTTTTTTCAATGTTACAATACATATATATACATGCCGAAGCATTCATAAACACTAATCCATTAACCCTGGATTAGAACATAACCGTAGTTCCCTTGACTGGATCTACAAAATACCATGGCCAGAAAACCATCATGCCTAAAACCATGTGCAAAACCCATGTACAAAACCATGGTTAGGTCCATCCACCATATTTGTGTCCTCCCCCCATCCTTGGGTCCTCCCAACTATTATTGGGTTCGTATATTTTTTTCCCAGGACGCTTCCCCCAAACCCCGCGGATAGGGAGGCTGCCGCCCCCCATGACCCCCCTGTTGTGCTCGACGCAACATACAACATGTGGTTCTAGGTGTGGAAAGAATATAACACATACCCAAAATTCTCCCAACTTGTTTTTTTTCCACACAAGGGATCACAAAAGAGCTTTGTCAATGGTCCAACCCTGTAATGGCCATTGCTTCTCTACACCAAGAAAACCTCTTAGTGCTCACAGACTTCGTCAATGCATATGCAACATTCTTCAAAGTGTCCACCTTTACTAGAAACACTTTTTTGTCCTAAACCATATCCCTCACAAAGTGATACTAAACATCAATGTGTTTTGTCTTCGAATGATAAGCAGTGTTCTTAGCCAAGAAAATTGCACTTTGGCTATCATAGTCTACCCTTATATCTCGCTGCACCAACCCCATATTTGAACACAATCAATGCAACCAAACTGCTTCCTTGCTTGCATGAGTGGCTGCCATTTATTCAATCTCTGTAGTTGAAAGTGCCACTACATATTGCCTCTTACTCATCCAACTAACTACTCCTCCAAATAGATTAAAAACATAACCACTTGTAGATAATCTTTGATCTAGATCTCCAACCCATTCTGTGTGAACAAAGCCACAAATGTCCAAAACTCTGTCCAATCCTAGTCTTCCTTGGTAACACATAACATAATCACTAGTGCCACACAAATACTTGAAAATCCGCTTCACTGCTGTCCAATGCTCCTTCCCTAGTTTTGACATAAACTTGCTCAATACTCTGATTGCATTTGCAAATGCCTGGTCTAGTACAGACCATTTCATACATCATCCTACCAACTACACTCACATATGGAACATGAGACATGTCCTCTTCCTCTTCTTGTGTCTTGGGACACTGTTCAACATATAAATTTACACCTAGAGGAATAAGAACCTTCACCGGTTTACTATCATGCATATTAAACCTCTGTAATATTGTATTGACATACTTCCTCTGGTTTAACCTGAGCTTCCCCTTCACCCTATCTTTTTTAATTTCCATGCCCAAAATATAGTTTGCAGCACCAAGATCCTTCATGTTGAATTTGGAGGACAATCAAGACTTCAAATCTTGGATAATTTCCTATTCATTTCTAATCAACAACATATCATCCACATACAAGACCAAATAAATAACACAGTCACCGATTAATTTAAAATACACACAATGATCTGTTTTTCTTCTAGTGAAGCCAAGTCCCCATATATATGTATCAAATTTATGATACCACATTCTTGGTGACTGTTTTCACCCATATAGATACTTTTTTAACCTGCATACCAGTTCTTTCTTACCCTTCACAACAAAGCCTTCAAGTTTCTTCACGTAGATCTCTTTTTCTAGATCTCCATGAAGAAATGTTGTCTTCACATCCATCTATTCTATCTCAAAATCAAAAGAAACAACAATAAATAAAAGTAATCTAATAGAAGCTAACTTGACAACAAGAGAGAAAATATCACCAAAATCAATTCTCGGCACTTGGGAATAACCTTTTTCTACCAATTAAGCTTTGTATATATCTACCTTTCCTTCTACATTCATCTTTTTCTTAAACACCCATTTGCTTTTAATGGGTTTCCTTCTAGCCAACAACTCCACTAGATCCCAAGTTTCATTTTTGTCCAAAGATGCCATTTCATTACCATGGACTCTTTCTAGAGTTTTCCATCCTCTAAATCTACTGCCTCTCTGGCAGTTTTGGGATCATCACCAGTAATAGACAAAGAAAAATTTAAAAAGAAAGTAGATGGACTATACCTTTCTGGATGCCTTCTCTCTCGAACTGATCTTCTAAAAATTGGAGTTTGTGGCTCTTCCTTTTCTAATTCCCGTTCTGCTGTAGAGTCTGGTTCTTCCTCCTTTAGCTCAAACTCTATCTTCTCAAGTTCCTTTGGTAGAACTTCATGTTTAATAACAAATTTCACCTCTCTAAACACCACATCTCAGTTGTACACAACTTTCCTTGTTTTTTGGTTCCAAAGCTTATAACCTTTTAAACCATCCTTATACCCAATAAAGATGCACCTTTTAGGTTTACTATCCAACTTGGTTCTTTTCTCATTTGGAACATGTACATATGCATCAGAACCAAATGCCCTCAAATGTAAAAGAGAGGGTTTCTTACCAATCCATATCTCATGTGGAGTCTTATCGTCCAACGCTGATGAAAGTGATATGCTAACTAGGTAACATGTAGTATCTGCTGCCTCTCCCTAGAATTCCTTCCCTAATCTAGTGCAACTGAGCATGCTTATTTCCTTTTCCATCAACGTCTTGTTCATTCTTTCTGTAACTTCATTTTCCTGAGCTGTGTATGGAGTAGTCTTCTTCCGTGCTATACCACACTTCTTACAGAACTCTTCAAATTCCTTCTTGCAAAACTCTCCACCATTATCTATCCTCAACACCTTAATCTTCTTCTCTGTCTGATTTTCCACCAGAGCCTTAAATTATTTAAACCTGTCAAATACTTCAAATCTATTCCTGAGGAAATATGTCTGTTTATTCCTCGAGAAATCATCCATAAATGGGACATAGTACATAAACTTACCCAATGCTGGAACTGACACAGGTCCAAACACATCACTGTGCACAAGCTCTAATATCCCTTTTGCCCTCTTAGCACCAGAGGGGAAACTCACCTGATTCTGCTTCCCATATACATGATGTTCACAAAAAATGAAAACGAGAGAGTAATTAGACATGCCTTCTACCATACCATTACCATGTAGTATTCGAAGGCCCTTCTCTCCAATATGTCTAAGCCATTGATGCCATAACGTGGTATTTTTTCCAGAGACCACTATAATTTCTGCTCCACTTTTAGGAACCACTTAACTGTCGCACCCATCAATAAAAGTGATACCTAGAAACCTGTACAGAGTTCCAATCCGAATTCCCCACATCAATATGAGTGATCCTCGGACCATCTTGCAGGTATATTTATTAAACATTGTTTTTACACAATCTTGCTTACAAAAATCATATTTCTGGCCAATGTAGGAATATGCAGAACACCAGGAAGTGTTCTAATCCTTCCAACTCGTAACTTCAGCTTGAATTTTCCACGTTTGATGATTCTGGCCTTCTTTTCACCACCTAATAATACATCACGACTATCACATTTCTCGTACTCGCAAAACCACTCCCTATGGGGAGTGAAGTGAAAGGATGCACCCGAGTCAATCAACCATGCCTCATGATCTACACGTGTACTTGAAGAAGAAGCCAAGTACACATCCCCACCTTCAACTGAGGTGGTTTTTGCCGCTGTAGAAGGAGAAACATCATATCCCTTTCCTTTCTTAGGAGCTTTAGATCTAAATTCTTTTTTTGTAGTGAGCTTTCTTTCCGCATTTCCATTACACCTTTATAGGTTTTCTTGGAGATTTAGATCTCCCTCTAGATTTATATCTCCTACTCGAGGACTTATTTTTGTTTCCGTTCTGGGACCGTCCTCTAACAACAAGGATGAGAGTATTTCATCAAACTTCAAGGTAGTTGTATTGCTACCTATAGCAACAACCAGGCTATCACATGAATCTGGTAGAGAACAAAACAAACTGATGACCTTTTCTTCATTTGAAATTTTCTCTTTGGTTGTCTACATTAAGCCCTTCAATAGTAAATATCTCAAAAAATGCTTATTTTTCCTCCATATTAATCACATTAGGCCATGCAATATGAAAAACACCCTTTAGTCTTCTTACTAAGCATATTATGGATAAAAATGCGAGTTATTGTGAGAAAAGAAGAGTTTTAAGAGTTAGAGGATAACACAATGAACCTTAAAATAAACCTATTGATGGGACCCATCACATACCAAGATTGAAAAATCAATTAGAGTAATGTCCCTATATGCCAAAACACATTTGATGAACAATTTCATCCAAATATGGGGGTTACAATAGGATAATGTGAGTCCATTAGGCATTGAAAGATAAGACGAGTAGGTAATAATTTCATTCACACTCTCTTCCAAAGATTAGATGGAAACCAATGAGATGGGTTCCTTGGGTTTGCACAAACAAGGTACCTCAAAATTGCATGACTTAAAAAGTTTTGAAGCCACATATGAAACATTCTATACGCAACATTTTTGAATAAAATATATAATTCAAGCACTTGGAAGCAAATATGGCATCTACACTTTTGATAAATTAGGGCAAAAAAGCCTAAATTCGATGTATCAAAGATATATATAATGGATTCAAAATATGTTGAATAACTTTAAAAATCCTCTCCATAATATATTAATGCACAATATATAACATAACCTCGATGATATGAATCTCCATGAATGAATGCTTCTCTACTGTTAAAGTTGCTCCATAATAAATACTCTCCATGAAGGCATTGTATTTAATGCTTTCATATCAAAAAATTGCGCATAATATGATGCAAATCAATGCACTACAAACAATATGCTAGTTGAAATATTAATGTTACTACAAATACATTAAACCATTTACAATATGTGTCAAATCTTTATTTCAATATATATATATATATATATATATATATATATATATATATATATATATATATATATATATATATATATATATATTTGCAAATGATCTCCATTGCAAACTCTCTCCAATGTATCAAATGAAGGCTTCCATGAAAGAAATAAATGCTTCCTTTAAATGAATGCTTCTCCAAAATGTCGAAAGCTACGCCAAACATTGATCAGGCTTCCAAGAATGTTGTATTAATCACCAACATGCTGCCAAGAACTTTTTTTGAAGAATGCATTAGAAGAACCTTGGAAAAAATATTTATATACCAAGTTAGGGCACAAAACCCTAATTTATAAAAGTAGTATCAATCAAGACCTCAATTCATAATGAAAAAGTTGCTCCAAAGCAAAAGGAAATTCAATTAAAAAAACTTTTCTCCTTAATGTATCACAGATGCATAAGTATGAATGTTGCATCAATAATGTATCAACACTGGCTTAAATGTATTCACAATATTCAATGGCTTTCTTGTGCAATTCCTCTTGTAAACACTACTCTTGTAAACACTGTTTTTGTACAATTCCTCTTGCAAACATTGCATAAATAATTCCTCTTGCAAGCACTTCTCTTGTGCAATTCCTCTTGTAAAAGTTGCATAAATAATGTAAAGAATGCTCTTTCAAGGCATAAATAATTTGGAGAGTCAAAGCATTGTATTGAGCCATAATTATTGAGCCAACACATAATATTAAGCACCACATTGTATATATACCAACACATTGTAATGAGCTAAAACTATAATTATTATCTTGGCAACACATAAATTATTATCTTGACTAAAGGATATAATAAGCACCAACAAATTGTTCACCAAAATATATTAAATCGTTGGAATTGTAAAATAATGCTCAATATTGAAAGCTCTCCTATAATATAAAGAATGCAATATTGAACACTTCATATTGAACACTCTCCAATCATATAATAAGTGTTGCTCCAACATGATAAAGGGTCTCTCCAATAATATGATAAACTTTCTCTCACATGATAAATGCTCTCCCACATGATAAAAGCTGCTGCTTAACACATTTTGAATGCATTTGAATTATCAAAGCACTCAAGCATTTATAATATGCAACATTTGAATTATCTTGTAATATTCACCATTTGAAATACCTAGTAACACAATATTTGTAACAGTGGCATTTCATTCCTTAGATTTCCAGTTGTTGAAAATAACATATGGTATTGCATTGAAAATAATGTTGGCAATGATAGAAAGTTGACAATAAACATGTTAATGTTGGCAATGATAGAATGTTGTCAATATAAATATTAACTCTGACAATGATCAAATGTTGTCAATATAAATATTAAAGCTAATACTTAAAGTCAATATTAATGCTCCTCCAAATAATATGCTCTCCATTCAAGTATTGCCATGATAAATATGTCAATGAACACCACCCTGTAATTAAATATTAATGTTTCCAATGTATACATTCATTAATGCTCTCAAAAGTTGCAAAAAACATTTGACAATATACCAACACACTCCTTAAAAGGATGCCCAATAATTAAAAGCTACCCAACAATTAAATATTAATATTACTTTTACCAACACATGTACATTATATCTTGAAAATGGGTCATTATATTTCAATGCACATTCCCGGTAAATATTAATATTACTTTTACAAGACATGTACATTATATCTTGAAAATGGGTCATTATATTTCAATGCACATTCCTTGTATTATTTATGCAGTCTTACAGAGTGTTGCACAACATTCTATTGCATTAATAATGCTAGAAATGCTCCAATTGTATGTTACTCCAAATCTGCCCATTAAAAAAATATTAACAATGCAACTCCAGAATAACTCAAAGCAACCCATTATTAAAGCAACTTCATAATAACTCAACTCCAGAATTACTCAGTGCAACCCGTTAATAATGCAGCTCCAAAGTAACTCAAAGCAGCCCATTAACAATGCATCTCTAGAATAACTCAAGCTCCAAAATAACGTAGCTCCAACTTAGCCTCATTAATAAATGTGAATAGTGTGAATAACACAGCTTAATTAATAAATGTGAATACTACCTCATAAAAGTGGAGAACGTTGCCATATCACAATGGAGAACATAAATAAAGGAGAATGCTGCAAATAATTAAGAACGTTGCCATTGCAGATAAAGGAGAATATAAAGGAGAACATTGTAAATAATGGAGAACATTGACATACCACTGAATTGATTAACACACATGATTGAATAACACTGCTGCCATATATGTATTAGGAATACAAGAATGCCGAACACTGAAGCACAATATATGAATAACGCTCACCACAATTCATTGAATAACTACTTCGCATACGCCCCATATGATAATACATTGAATAATATATAAAATAGGCATTGATAATAATTCTGCCCCAATAAATAATAACGTCCAGGGTCCAATAAAAAATAAAGTTGTTCTCCAAATAATCCACGTTCCATTGGATTGAAGTGAAAAGAGTTCAATAATTGAAACTAAGGTTCCAAACACCCAACGTTCGATTGGATTGATACCATCGTCCTATTGAATTGACATACATCCAGAACCCAAATTTCAATGGACCTTGGTCCATGGCTCTACTGATATTTGAATTAATCTGCCTATCCAGATAAATATTCATGTTATTGTAAATATTCTGAACTTTGTATATGTTGGCTTTTTTTTGCATCTCTTCATATATGACTCATTATATATATTTATGCCTCTATATGCTAGTTATTTGAACTATGCTGTATTTTTTTTAGGATATATGATCATATGTGGACTAGGCCACTGATCTATATATCAGTTATATGTACATCTGCTATTTATATTAACTCAATATAAAATATTATGCTTTTTTTTCTTCTAGAAAAAAGAATAAATAAAATCTACATTATTTAAATATTACATTGTGGAATATATTCCACCTGAAATCAACTGTCATATTCGTTTATAGTTGATAGGATTTGTACATCATCTTCGAGAAACGCCTGTAGTATCAATATCAGGAAACTATGAGCAATATAAAGTTGAGTATAGTAACACAACCCCTACTATTGCTTCAATTCCAACAGTAGGCCTTCACTCTCTTACCGACCCCAACGTGAAGAATACTCGACCACTTACCACCAAACCACCATCGGTTCCCAAGAGAAAGATTAAAAGCACCTCAACTCAAATTGTTGATCTTACTCTCAAGGAACCATCATCTCATACTACCATTCGCATCATTGAATAAAATTCGGTCTCCACTTCGGCTGTATCCCAAAAATCATGCAATCCATCACCAAGAATAACCTCCACCTCAACCACTATGTCAAACATCCATCTAACTCGAAACCCTCAGTGAAAAAGTAGATATGGAGGTCGAATCCATAATCCAGCCCACTACAAACACTACTAATGAGGCGCTTGCGACTCACCCAACAATTACTACGTCCATTACTACGTCCATGTTGTCTCTATTACTCTGCCCCGACTCATTCATGGAAACCAGTCAGCTCATCGGCATAGAGAATCCAAACCCAGAAGCCATCCACACATTTCCCATAACCATCACTCCGGCCTCCTTGCCCCCCACCTCAAGCCAACCCAAACCGCATTAATCCTCACACCGTCGAGCCCTAACAGTGAGAAACCTCACCCCAAGGGAAATATGAGAAATCAGTTTCCAGTGGCCAACCATTACAGAGTCCGTTCCCAAATCCAATACCATGACCCCTAATGACCTCTCGAGTTGGTCATCCTCTCAATTGGTTAATTTCATTCAACTGGATGCACCCCAAACGGAGGCATTACACAATACTCTAGAGCAGTAGAAGCAACAAATTCTCTCCCTTGTAGTAGAAAGGGGTCACATTATTCAGGAGAAATAGATTTTAAAGAGCCAGGTCGACCAAATAACTGCCAAAAGTTCTAGGATCCCTAGCCCTCGGTAGCCAAGATAGGCACATATGCGTCTAAAGACTTTTCGACCTGCAATCTATTAGAATGCTATGACCACATTAAAACAACCTGCACCAACCTAGATTCGACAAATAAAGAGATCAGACTAAGTATTGCCACTATTCAAAGGGAACTACCACATCCTAACTCCCAGTATGCCAGTGTGATTGAGCAGAAAATCACAGAAGCTGCTTGTCTGAAAGCCTCTATCATTCAAGCTACAAAAGAAGCTCAAGGACTCTTAGCACAAGTTCACCTCTGGTCACGATTCTTGGCAAAGAAAACTCAACAGTTTACTCTCTGCGCCACCAAGATAATCATTTATTCAACCAAGCCATGGCTACCAGAGACAAAACCAAGTGAAATGAGCTCCTCTACCAGGCTGATGCCATCTAAAGCCAGATCCAACAAATTGAGGATGGATCGAGCAAGACTAAGAGGGACCTTAAGACACCTTCATAGGATCACTTCCAGATTCTACAACATCTCAACAAGGAGGCAGACACTCAATGGAATAGCCTTTTGATGACCCGCCCTGCCCAAGCTACAATAGAACTCAACAAAGTTCATCGATCAATAAAGCGCTCTCACAGGCCCATGGATGATAACACTGACTGAGTACACAAGGTTAAAAAATGCAGCAATTGAGTCCATTGGAGAGTTGGGTCCTTCATTTGAAGGAACAAGTCAAGGAGGAGTAGCATAGGAAGAAGCACCAAGAGCATTAGCAACACCAACAAATGATTGACTAGGGGATGATTCAATGGATTGTGGTGAGGGTCTGTTGGGTCCTTTGTTTTTAGGGTTAAGTTTTGACATTATTTTGATTAAAGGTAACAGTTACTAAGTCACATAGAAGAGCAGTTGCGTAGCATCGACCAGAGAAATCAAGGATCACGAAGTGTCAGCCTAGATGCAAGGATCGCTGAAAACCAAAGAAGCAGACCCATACAAACAACAAAGGCAGCCGAAAAGGATAAAGGCGGAGCATCCGAGGGAGAAGAATCAATCCAAGTGAGCAAAGTGCTTAAAAAGGCCTAAGGGGAAAGAAAAGAAAAGGAGAAAAGAGAGAAGTACACTGAAATGATGCAGGGGACACTATTGAGCTCGCACTGTTCTATAATATTCTTGCCATGTGTCATCTTGTAATGTTGGTCTCTGTTTTGTTGATGAGGCTTCTGGTCTGATATATTGATATAATGTCGCTAAACTAATGAAAGAGGAAGTTACAAGGTGTTAAGTTAGTCTTTTTGTGTGACTTTATGAGACCCTTTCAATTTTTTTTTGGGGGTGAATGCAAATGCATAACACATGTTCCTTTTTGAATGCTTGAGTTGTTTCGATTGTGTTTCCCATGCCATGGTTCTGGTTTACCCAGTATTGATACCTTCCATGTGAAATTTCCCAACACCCAGTTCCAACCCTTCAACCAAGTAAGGTCGTGGCAAGCCTCGAGACGCCTTATTCAAAAGAGTGAAAATGCCGAGGCTATGCTAAACTATGACAAAGGTTTTGTTGATCCCTGTGCCTAAACCCAAAGTCCAAAGTCTAAGTCTCGTAGTGTTGGTCATTTTACAAAAGCATTGTATTAAAAGTGTTTTAACATTTCATAACTGGTGGTAGATGTAGTTCTTTATGAGGTAGATCTTTTATATCTTTTAGGTGATTTGTTTGGACTTTGGAGATCTACAGAGACAGTAGTTAAAACAAAGTTTTCACTGTTCCATAAGAGAGATTATGATGTAGGATAAACTTTACAAGTGACTGGTGAGTATGGTGAGTATGTGACATTGTGCCAAGAACCCATGCCAAATGGAATGTGCCTAGGTAGGGGTGTCCTTCAGTTGTTTGAGATAGGTTATTAATGACATTTTTGGAAAATAATAACCCAACGAATATACTTTTATATACTTCAAAACACATCATGATATAGGAGGGTTGCTTGAGATAGGGTATTAATGATATTTTTGGAAAATAATAACCCAACAAATATACTTTTATATACTTCAAAACACATCATGATATAGGAGGGTTGCTTGAGATAGGGTATTAATGATATTTTAGGAAAATAATAACCCAACAAATATACTTTTATACACTTCAAAACACATCATGATATAGGATAGTATAAAAATTTTAAACTTATGGCAAAATGCCCATCAAACTCGAACCTTGCTCATAGGCTATCTTTAGCTTAGTGGATCTTGAAATTTATTTTCTTTTATATATCATAAAAGGGGAAGCTACCTAAATTGTAGTTGATGTATGTTTATGGGTAATTACAGTGAGCTAATGAAATATTTTTGGTCACCACTAGCTTCCCTTGGCAACAACCTTCACTTCACTCTTCATTAATTATATTTTAATTTTAGGCGCTGTTAAATTATACAAATTTGGGTAAAAATGAGTTTTATGAATGTGTTTTTGAATATATAAATAAATTTAGCACCCCAAAAACCTAGTCATTCAAATTTTGTAGATTAAACACTTTAAACTTTTAATTCTTAAAAATCTATATGAAATTCCAAATAAATATGACCAGAAAAATGTTCAAAATTAACCATTTTTATCTATTAATTAAACTATGTTCTAATTAAATATAAAAAACAAACCTTAAATAATAATTAACAATTTATTGATAACAAACAATTTATTAATAACAACTTAATGTAAATATAAAAATATTTAAAATATTTTTCAATATTTTAATATAACAACATATTAAAACCTTGAAACCTCAATTAATATATATATATATATATAATATATAATAATAATAAAATATATTATAATTAAAAAATAAAATTTAAATTTATAATTTCAACTAATAGCCTCAAACCTTTTAACTAAATAAACATAATTTTTTTTTATCACAATATTACAAATTCACATTACACTTTTGAAAAGAATTCGAGGGTCATCCTATTGAAGGGGCATCATAGGTGTTAGGACCTGCGGTTCCACCTAAGGTGCGATCACATTCGGCAGCGAACGAGCGGTTGGGAAGCTTGAACGAACGAGCTCAGACTTACGATGTGCGCGTGGAGACAAGTAATATGCGAGCACGAATGAAGGAGAGTGAAGTTTTTATATGCGTGGGAGTGTGGAGGATTACCCACGGGGCCGACCTACGACTTGGAGCAAAGCCGACGGGTGTTTGCGATGGAGTAGGGGTGCGTTGTAGCATGGAGGATGAGTCGGCTGGGTAGGCTAACTCGCCCTGCCACCCGTATAAGTAAAGGATGAATGGAGCTCATTTAGTCATCGCAAGTTCGACCTTCAAGTAAGGCGCAACTTGTAGTTACAAGGTGCAGGTCGAGGTGTAACCGGATGTGCCCAGGACTTGGGCGAGGTCGCACGGAGATCGTATAACGTATCAAGTGAAGGCGAGGGCACAGGTGAAATGAAGGCGTCGGGCAGGGTTGCACGACGGGTGCGCCCGCCGACGAGCTGGGCGTGCGGGTGACCGGTGAGGGTGTCCGGGTAGGCGTGCACAACAGGCGACCGGGTGAGGGCGTTTGTGAAGGCGTGCACAACGGGTGATCGAGTAGGGCGTCTGCTGAACGAACAAACCGAAGTGCTGAATGGGTGACCCGGGTAGGGCGCGCCGTGCACGGAGGTGAGTCCGGTGACACGGTGAGGGCGTGCTGACGGGCGGCCGGGTGAGGACGCGCCGTGCACGATGGAATGGTGGAAACGGTGAAGTGTTGAGATTGTGAACAAAGGTGTGACTCGTGTGGAGGCGCCCGTGTGGCAACTTGGTTATGACGAGGCGCGCCCAAGTTGGGCAAACAACACGATTGTGCGACGAGGTGAATGAAGGGTTGGTGAGTCGTGTGGCGACCGTGCGGAGGTGTCGACGAGCTGGGCAACCGAGTTTGCCAAAGTTGGAAATTTGGTTAAGTATAAATTTGGGGTTTCCCAAGGACTTAGCCTATACTTTGTAAAAGTGGAAAAATTGTATAATATATTGATTCAGGCAGACTCATATTGCAGGGAGTTGCCCCTCCCTTTATACTGTTGTGCATTTCTCTTGTATAATGCTGTTTATGTGAATGTTATGAGCTTTCACTTGTATAAAGGATAAAAGAATAATACTTGGTAATAGAAATAAAACTAAGTATGGAATGTTAGGCGTAGTCCACAATCGTAAGTATTGGTGAAAAGAAAACGATTGGTAGTGCCGCACCTCGCTATAAGTGGTTGAAAGACTACCACAAGTGTAGGGGCGTGACAATAGGGAAGATAGAAGGAACAAGATAGATTAAAATAAGACAAGCAGATGTCATAAGAGAAAACGTGACTATCCATCCAACGGTTGTGAACAACATCCAACCCAATTAACGCTTCTACAGTTCAGTTGAAAAGATGAAAGGAGAAAATCCAGTACTTGTAATGTGTATATGCCCTGTAACCTATCTTTATTCACGAAATGGATTTGCAGAAGTGGTGAGCAAGGTTGGAATTTCAAAACATTAATTTTATTTACTAAATAAATTTGTAGAAGTGGTAAGTAAAGTTGGAATTTCTATTAAATTTAATTGTATTAAATTTAATTATATTAAATTTGATTGTTTTCTTGTACGTGGGCAATTTTCGGTGTAGTTGGGACGGCACAGCTATTGTAATCTTCGACCGATGTAATATATTGTGAATATTGTATATACCGGAGTTAATATAGCTTCTTCAGAGAGTCTTACCCCCTCATTTCTCCTTAAAAAAATTTGACTGTTTTCATATGTTAGGTCTCCACATTTAAAAAAAAAATTAATAATTTTACAAAATTTTTAATTATATTTGACAAATAAATCACTCTCCATCACTCCGTCATAAAAAATTCTATCCCTGATAGCAAATTTTTTAAATATATTTAAAAAACAAATCACTCTCCATCACTCCATCATGAGAAATTATATCCCATTTTAATTATATTTTACAAGCAAATAACTCTCAATCACTCGGTCATGGGAAATTCTATCCCTGGTGGCAAGTAATGCGTATGCAGTGGTAAGAAGGAACAAAATAAAAACTAATATAATCTCTTTCGGCGCTCTGCAACCCATACGAAACCTGGAAAGGACTAAAGATGACAAATGGAAAATGTAAAGGTTGCATTGAAAAGAACAAAGAACGACTTAATGAGAGTGACTTTTCACCCAATATGTTAAGTAAACTTGACTCGGGATAGAGTCAAAGGAGGTTAAACAATGATGGTTTTGGGGCACATGGTATTGTGCATTCATGGTATTCTGCCCGTGGTATTATATGTAATGGAGCCTATAAAGGGCTGGAAGGACTTCATTGTAAGGCAAGGGCCTGGAGGTGTGCGGTGAAGGCTCACTTGGCCGGATTGGCTAGGGTTTTGGCCAAGGATAATGAAATTTCATTATGATCAGGTTTTTCCCCAAATTTGGGGCTTTCCCATATAAATGTGTGTGTTTATGGTTATTGCTGGTTATTTTTATATTTGTTTCTCTCAGTAATTCTCCGTAATTAATTTGTGTTCTTAGATAAATTTCTTAACAATTGGTATCAGAGCCATGGTTGAGAGTTTGGGCTTCGAATTTACGCCTTCAGTGAAGGATTTGCTTGCTTGTTTAGCTAACTTTGTGAATCTCCATTGGCGATCCCTCTACGGCCGAAAACACACGACGAAAGACATTGTTCGGGTTTAGTACGTAGCCAGTTCTCTGACGGAGCTAGAGCAAGGGAGAAGCGCCGAGAAGCGTCAGCTCTGAGAGTGAGGAATCAAAAGGGAGGGGTGGAGGAAACCCAGAAAACAAGGTGTCATGGAACCTGCGATCGCTGAGAGCGAAGTCCGAAAAGGATGTACAAGGCTGCGCCATGCTTTGTCCGGGAAAGACATCTGCACTCGGCCGCCCATGTTAGCGATAGATCAACATGCCAAACGGTGAATGGAAGTTTTCCAGTGTCAATGCCATGGGTATCTGCTGCAGAGGCAGCGTTCGACTTGTGGTGGATCACCAGAGTGTGAGCATCACAGGATCATGGTCGAATTGCTGTGGAGTCGCTGCGTGCATCCCGATCCTTGTTTGAGTATTGTGAGCAACAACAATGTCACAACAATGGAGGATCGAAAGGGTTTGAGAGTTGCTGAAAAGCATCGTGCTCAGCCCGTGCAGAGTAGAGGTACCTTGGAAAAGAACTGCGTTCACGCTGCCCAAGCCAAGGGTACCATGGAATCGCACCATCTTCAAGCTGGTCATGGAAAAGGTGCCATAGAAAGGTATAGTGTTCAGGCTGGACGAGCATGTCAAAGGCGATATGGAAAAGCATGCTACTCAGGTTGGGCAAGTCAAGGGTGCCTTTGAAAGGCACAATGTTTAGACGGGGCAGATCAAAGCTATTTTGGAAAAGCGTACTGTCGAGACTGGGCATGGAAAATCTGTTGTGGAAAAGCATACTGTGGAACTATTGAGTATGCGCTTTTCTGGTCACTGGATGTCCCATGGTGGTGAGTAGCAGATAGATGAAGGCGAGGAAGCTGCAATCTATAGCGGCCATGAGAGAGTTGTTGCAGGTGATGGCAGCACGAAAGAGATGTTGCAAGCCATGAGGGTAGGAGGATTCGAAAAGGTGATCATTGTGACCAGATATGGTGGAAACTCATATGAACATGAGAACCGGAGAACGATTTTATATTCTGGTGTTCTACGCAGTGTCACGATAGCTCGTAAACCACTAGGATGGTGGTTTACCAGGGGTCAGGTTACCGGTTGAATGAGAATGCTGTCAAAGCTGAGGCAGGAGTGGTGAAAATGGTAGAGGCCAATGGAACTGATGAAACTGTCAAAGCCGAAGTAGTCGAGGTGGTAGAGGCTAATGGAAATGGTGCTGCAGAGAGAAGTCCTGTAACAGAGCCACGATTGACTTCATTCAAGGAGGAGAGCAACTTCGTTTCTGATTTGAAGGAATCAGAGAGGAAAGCATTACAGGGGTTGAAATGCTAGATCAAGGAAGCAATCATGAAAAATGAATTCAGCGAGCATGAAAACGAGAAATCCGATGGTAAGGATGGTGACGCTAAAGAAACCGAAGCAGAGAAGTTTGTAGATGAGAAAAAATATTCGAAGGCAAGTTCAGAGAGATCCAAGGATCGATCCTCTGCGAGTAGTTTTACTGAAGCAGCTCCAGATGACGTCGAGACAGTGGCCTAGTGTTCGCCGGCTAAGCATCAATGGATCGAAACTGTCTACGAAATCGACAAGAGCGACGAGATAAGACGATGGGATCAGGAATCAAACCTGTCACCTGTTGAGAGAGGATGGATCAAAATCATAGCAGCAATATTTTTTTTTTTTTTTTAATGAAGTCTAAATTATTGCATGTAAATGGGCATACTACTGTAAGACCTGGTAAGGCATGTGTACCCCTCAGTGATCACCGGTAAAGTCTGGGTTAGACCTAGGTGATAGGGGGGGTGTCGGGTTAACAATATCCCAGGTAAAAACTCTGAGAGGGGTAAGAGCTAGAGTGAGTGGGATTGTCTCACTTAGCAAGTTTGGCTGGAGTTAGTCAAGGAACCCCAAGTCAAGTTTAAGGGGGGAATTGTTAAGTAAACTTGACTCGGGATAGAGTCAAAGGAAGTTAAACAATGATGGTTTTGGGGCACATGGTATTGTGCACCCATGGTATTCTGCCCGTGGTATTATATGTAATGGAGCCTATAAAGGGCTGGAAGGACTTCATTGTAAGGTAAGGGCTTGGAGGTGAGCGGTGAAGGCTCACTTGGCCGGATTGACTAGGGTTTTGGCCAAGGATAATGAAATTTCATTATGATCGGGTTTTTCCCCAAATTTGAGGTTTTCCCAAATAGACATGTGCGTTTATGTGTTTATGGTTGTTGCTGGCTATTTTTATATTTGTTTCTCTAAGTAATTCTCCGTAATTAATTTGTGTTCTTGGGTAAATATCTTAACACAATGAACCTAACCACTTTGTATAAAGGTGAACCACACCATCTTTTTTATGTGAAAGTCCCGTTTCATATTACTGCAGCAGGCCTTCTTAACATCCATGTTCGTATTCATTGTGGTGGGGCTTATCGGTTATACATATTCATTGCAGAGCATAAGTGGTATTGGTTTCTAGTATCAGTTATCTATTTTAAATTAATTAAGTTAAGAAGTTTATTTTACAGTCTATTAGTTATTTATTTTAAATTAATTGAGTTGAGAAGCTTATTCTACAGCCCAGTGCTGGGATGTGTAAGTTTATTAGTCCACTCATGATTCTTTAAAGTAAAGATTAAATTTAAAATTTATATTTTAAATAGAAAAATAATGTCAACTATAATTAAAAAAAAGGAATATGCTATAAAGTAATTAGAAGTAAAAAAAATGTATGAATTAGATGTTAAAATTTATACTTTTCAAAAATATTTCAACCATAGATTTAAATAAACTATTTAAAGATCTATGTTAACTAATTTATGTCTATATCAACTTCTATAAATTTATATATAGAATTTTTTAACAGTTTTTTATGGTTAATTTTTTTACTGGTCCTATATATACTCTATTTAGTATTCAAAAATACAATTTAAACGATGAAAAATAACACATTGTATTTCACACTCTAAAAAAGTTTGCAATTGAAGAAATTTGATCCGTGGTATTTAAAATAGATCTATACTGATGCTTATTCATTTCAATTATAAATATAAATAGATGTTTCCTCCCTTATATCCAAAAAATTTGGTAAATATGTTAGACTCTCTTGTAATTGGACACCGTTTAAGTCCAAGAATAACACATAAGCTAAGTGATATTTTTTAATAACACACTTTAGTCCAAAAACAACACATAGGCTAAGTAATGGTTTTTAATAACACACTTTAATCTCAGTAGATTATTAAATTAATCTATTTATTCTATTACATAATGATCTCTTGTAATTGGGCATGGTTCAAGTCCAACAACAACACATAGACTCAATAATGTTTTTTGATACCACACTTTAATCTTTATAGATTATTAGATTAATCTATTTATTCTATTACATAATAAATCACAGCCCTAGGTTTTCATACATTGACTCTTTATTCTCGGACATTCTCCACTTAAAAAGCATGAATGGTAGTCCAACAACAACAAATAGACTAAGTAATATATTTTAATACCACACTTCAATCTCTATAGATTATTAGATTAATCTATTTATTCTATTACATAATAAATCATAGCCCTAGGTTTTCATACATTGACTCTTTATTCTCGGACATTCTCCACTTAAAAAGCATGAATGCCCCACCAGTTATCGCAGGCCCTACAATGAAAATACCCAACTAAAGGACCCTCAAAACAACATTTCAATTTACCCCTCCAAAAATGTACCCTCATTATACTATATAAGTTAGAATAAATTAGCACATATAGAAAAATAACACTTACCCAAGCAACTAAGATATCATAACATATAAAAGAACCATTACCCAAGTAGACTAAGATATCATCACAAAGTAAATAACATTTCCCAAGAATAACTAGTGACCACCCTCCCTAGTGTTAACATTATATGAGTATACGACTAATTATTGTTAGTTGTAACATTACATAAGCATCCTTCACTATATACATAGTCATCTTTTGTTAACATTGGTTCTATTCTCATTGTTACTCTCAGCACACATAGAAAAATAACACTTACCCAAGCAACTCAGACATCATAACATAGAAAATAACCATTACCCAAGTAGACTAAGATATCATAACAAAGTAAAGAACATTTCCCCAGAATAACCAGTGACCACCCCCCCTAGTGTTAACATTATATGAGTATACTACTAATTATTGTTAGTTGTAACATTACATAAGCATCCTTCACTATCTACATAGTCATCTTTTGTTAACATTGGTTCTACTCTCATTGTTACTCTCAATTGTTATATACTATCTACATAGCCATTTTTTGTTGACATTATATGGGTGTTAGCATGGAGTTGGGGTACACTTTTTGGTAACGGAGGTCATTTCTAGGTGAAAAAAAGGTAGCTCGATTAAGCATATTAAGCACTTAATCGGGCCATTTTTAACGCTAAATCGAGGGTTGTTGGGTGAAAAAAAGATAGCTTGATTAAGCATATTAAGCACTTGATTGAGCCATTTTTAACGCTAGATGGAGGGTTTAAAACTAACACTGGATCGAGATCAAGCTCTTGTTTTCTATTAAATGGTGTGCCTCGTTTGCATGCGTCATTTTTGCACACACTGTGGATAGATAGGAGCTTGATCAAGCGATTGCATGATGGAGCAACCAACCAACCTCACAAACAACCACGCCAATGTCCCACCCAGAGGCTCAAGCGAAGGTAGGTTTCCTATCCTTTTTTATCTTTTTTGTTTGTTTTTTCTAGCAAGATTAAATAAATTAATTTGAAAAATATAACTTACCATACCAACCATAATTTGAAAAATATAACTTACCATACAAACCACAAAAACCTTAAAAAAAAAACATTTCAAAACAACAAAAAACAACTTAGAAAACCACAAAAAGACCTAGAAAATGTTTTGAAACCACTAAAATAACTATAATTTAGTTTTTAATTTTTTTTCTTACTTGCAATGGTAGCATGTTTATTATGCATATTTTCTGTTTTTTAATGATAATTATTTTAGGTTTTAAAATTTTCCGTTGGGAATTTTGTGAAATAAAATTTCAATTTTTTTTTTTGTTATTTAAAATGTTTTTTGGATTTCTAATTCATCGAAAATATACCCCAAAAAATTCAAAAATAGAAAATAATCAAACCATAACCAATGAATAAATAAATAAATGATGAGCTTGAGATTAACATGATGAATATAGTTGCTAATTACTTATTTACTCTTTAAAATTAAAAAAAAACTAATTACTTATAAATAAATATTATTCTTTAAAATAAAAAAAAATTGTTATTTAATTAAAATATATATAATATATATATATATATATATATATATAATATATATATATATATTATATATATATATATAGTTTAGTTATATATAATATTTAATTATATATCACTATAACATAATTATATTTAACTATTATTTAATTATAACATCACATATAATATATGTGAAATTTATATATTATAATTATATATATAAATATAACATAGTTAGAGTATAACTATTTAACATAATATACAATTATTTAACACAACACACACATAATATAGCGTGTAACATAACCATAACTATAGTTCATAGCATAACTATATGACTATAAATATAACTAATATATATTTTAAACTATTATAAAGTTATAGCAACATAACATAGTTTTATAACTATTTAATTCATAATATAAAGTTATTAACATATATAGCACACACATACATAACTATAACCATAATTCTTAATTGACTATATAATTATAAATATAACTATATATATTTAACTATTATAAATTTATAGCATCACAATAGCTATATATTATAGTTCTATATATATTGTTTATAACATGACATAATTCTATAACTATTTAGTCATAAGATAAAGTTATTTAAAAAACACACACATATTATAACTATAACATAACATGTAACATAACTATAACTATATTTCATAACATAATTATATAACTATATATATTTAACTATTATAACTATAATATCACATAGCTATAGGTTATATATATATATATAAAGTTATTTAACATAACATACTAGGTTAGAATGTGCATTTCGGTGCAATAACATAATTTTTTAAATTTTGTTGAAAACCTAGATCTAGTTGAATTATCATTTTTAGTAAAATAGTATCATATCAACTTGGTTAAATTATTAATGGATTAAATTTTAGATCTTTATTGATTCTAAAATCTAAATTAAGGATTCACATTTTTTTTTATAAATGCTCAATCAAGCTTAATAACTCGATCGAGCTCCATAGCTCGACCGATCCATATAGGTAACCATGTAAATGGCTCAATAAAGGGTTTAGGAAACCCTCAATTGAGATATTTGAATTTAAAATTTAGGCACTCGACCAATCATTTTAAGCATTCGATCGAGCTTCTGAAGTCCTAAAAACCACAATTTCAACGCCCTTTCTGTAATTTTTTTTGCAACACCATTTTGTACCTTAGCGGACTTAGGGAAAAATTTGTTCTTAAGTGGCAGAGTTGATCATGTTTGGTTCATGAGTGAATCCTCTATCCAATGGAATATGAGTTTGAAATTTTTGAAGTCATATGATATTTTTCATCTAATTTCTTTTAAACATAATACTTGAATTTTTTTGGATGATTTTAAAGATGTTGAATAAAAAATCAATAACATAAAATATACACAAAGAAAGTTTTTCAAAAAATACCACTATATTTGTTTACTGGTCCTCTTCCAAAGGGTACTCTTGGTTTTTAAATTTATTTAAATAGTTGGAAAAAACCTTACATGGACAAATATTTATGCAAAATGCAATTGGAATATTAATTCACCAACTTGAAAAAATAATAAAAAATATATTTTTCATAAAAAAATATTTCTTTTAATATGAAAAACTTAATTCTCTTAGTGTAGCTCATGCTTATATATGTGTATATATATACATATAAATTTACACACACACACACATATATATTCTAAAAACTACACAATTTAGACTAAGTTATGCTACATGAACACACGTATACCTCTTAAGACGTGTGAAAATTTGCAAGGACATACGTTTCATTTAATAGAAAATTGACATATTATATTTTTTTCAAAAAATATCCCTAGGACAATAACATAATTCTCCACAAATTTTCTTTTTAATTTGAATCAAAATTCACATTGCTTATATGAACTTTGAGGGCTTCAATGTAAAATTTTGAAATTTCATTGCCACATTTTGCCCAAAAGTGTAACTTGTTAAAGTATACAACTAGGGTCAAATTCCACTTTGGACAACACATTGGTGGAGAATTATTGAATTGAATTCCTCTTTTCGAGATGACCAAAATTAACCTAAATATCACTCAAATCAGATAAAGGAAAGTGTACTTATGAAGAAAATCCCACATATGCACATTTGGACAGATTGACCCTAACGGGAAATTGGTCACCCTTGGAAGCCTATAAGTACAAGTGATCTTAAGCTCATTTGGACATCGTAAAACATCTTCTTCTTCTATTCTTCATTGATTGGTTTAGATAGGTCTAAGGTTGGGTTGAAAAAAGAGGTTCACAAAGGTATGAAATTACAGGGTTTGAAGCTCACATTTGTTTCCAGGGTTTGGGTTATAGTTGTTGGCTTGAAAAAGGGAATCTTCGGCTCTAGTCTCCGACTTGCAAGCTCAAGAGAGCGAATGAAAAATCTCAGTCACACAAATACCTCCTTCTCTCTACGACTGGAAAGTAGGGCTAAAATTTAATAGTTGACCGCAACTGAACACAGTTGACCACAGATAAGAAAAGTTGTTTATGATATAGGTTAATGCTAGAAACATATTTATGAATATTTTTGAGATAATTTTGCTAGATGATATTGTATTGGGCTCATTGTACTCTTTTTTGAACATTTTATGACAATATAATAGAAGAAGAATTTCAAAGGGTTTCCCCCCTTGTGGGGTTTTCCCTTGGTCTTTGACCAAACTTGATGTATTTTATTGATGTGTTCATTGCATCCTTTATCGTTGCATTTATTGTTCTATCTTAAATTATGGTTGATGGTTAGAAAGATTAATTTTTAGTGGAAATATTGCTAATTGAAGAATTGAATTGGGCTAAAGTAATTGAAAAAACATAGGACAATCTAAAAATTTAACATGGTATTAGATCTAAGGTGAAGGTAAATCCCAAAAGGAGACAATCATCGAAGAAATCATCTTTGGAAAGTTGCGTGAGCTTATCGAGTCAAGTCAAGATGTCTTCCTCTTTATTCAAGGAACATGAGAAGTTGGGTGACTCATCTAACTTTGTTGCATGGAAAGTTAGGTTGGAGATCATAGCTGACAACAATGATGTTTTGGATTACATTCAAGGAAAAGTACCTAAGCCTCGAGAGAATTCGTTCGACACTATCAAGAAAAATCACAAGAAAGGAGAGTTAAAAACAAAACAAATTATAATTGATGGTTTACAAGATAATTTACTTGCATATGTTGGAAATTTAAGGAAGTCTAAGAACATATATGATAATATAGATGGCATGTATGAAGCCAACAATTTGAATGAAATCATCTCCTTCAAGGATCGACTCAAAGGCACAATGATGAACAAAAGGGAGTCTGTGAAATCCTACATTATGAGGATATCTTGTCTTAGAGATCAATTCCAAAGAGTTGGGGAATCTGTTCCTAACATAGATTGGTGGTTGTGACTCTTAGAGGTCTCCCTTCTATTTGGGAAACCTTCGTTACTAATATAAGAAACAACCATGTTTTTCAATCATTTGATGAGATTGTTAGAAAGCTCACTCAATAATAATCAAGGGTGATATCAAGAGGAAGGATTCAAAAGCATGAACAGGGAGAGCTCGTTGCATTCATCACTCTTGACAAGAAGAAGAAGAAAGGAAAAGGAGGTCCATACAATTCAAGAAAGCCTCTTCCTCGAAATTCAAGTAGAAGGAAGGAATCATTGCACATTGAATGCTTCAATTGTCATAAGAGAGGCCGCTATGCTCAAGATTGCCCCGTGAAGAACAATGGACTACACTACAACAATAGAAGCAACAACAATAGGTTTGATGATCAAAGAAGAAGAGATGACCGAAGCAATGATTGAAATGGAAGAGATGAAAGAAGAAGAAGAGATGCTCCAAGTGACCATGAAGAATATCGTCATCCCCATAAGAAGTCAATATTATCCAGGTATGAAAGTAATGTTACAAATCAATCAGAATATATTCTTATTTCTTCCCTCACTAGTTCTTCTCCGAATTCATGGGATAGTTGGTTGGTTGATAGTGGGGCCACTCATTACTTCTTTGGCTATAAGTAAGTTCTCTCTAATTTGGTAAAGAGGGAGTCAAATTTATAAATTATTCTTGGAGACAACTCCAATCATCTCGTTAAAGGTTTTGGGTATATCAAATTTCATTTGGATTCTAAGGAAAATATTTTTCTCTATGATGTAATGTATGTGTCGGGTTTGAAGAAGAATTTTGTATCAATATCCACTTTAGAAGACAAAGGGATGAGGGATGCCTTCATCAAAGGAAAGGTTTTTACTTGGCCTATTGGATCACCTATGAGAGACGCATTCACATTGGGATTGAGATTTGAAGGACACTATAGGGTTATTGGAAGACCTCTTCTAGCATTAGTCCATGATACTAATAATATAAGTGAGCTATGGCACTAAATATTGGCCCATCTACATTATGATTCCCTTCCAAAATTGGATAAGTTGGTCTCAGGGGCTCCCAAGGTTCATGTTAGAAAATCTAGGGAAAAGTAGAGATGTGATGATTTTTTTAGACTTGATAACAATTTGTGAAGTATTTTTACTTTTCTTAGTTAGCTTATACTTATTATTCTTCTTAATAGTACATATTTGTGTGCTTCATCAAACTACTACCAGACACAAAATAATAAGAACACAAAATTTGGCTCTCTTCTAGGGACAAACCCTTTCTACTCTTGAGAGGGAAACCCTTTGTAAGTTTTCTCTTATTGAAGCTTCTTATTTGAGCAACTACCAAACCCTAAATCCATAACAAGATTGTCCTCTAAGCACAAGTCAAATCCTTCCTCTTTCTGCACTGTCACTTCCGAAACACCTTCCGGCACTTTGTCTTCCAACAATTTGTCCTCTAGGTTAGGAGACCCTAGAACATTAGAGCTCCTATAGCTTGCTATAGGGAAGTCCTCCTTTGCAAACCTTGTGACACTTTGTAGACCTATTTGCACATCCGAGTTATGCTTCTTATGCTATTGCTCTAATCTGCTGTCAATTCCTTCCTGCACTTCGCACATGTGACTATTTCTAACCCTAGAATCTATCCTCTTCTTCCTTGTTTTGTCCCTTCTTCCTTCACTGGTGAGGCTGCCTTCAATGTTGGAGTATGATGCCTTTGTAGGCCTATTTTTAGCCTCAACCAAGGGTGGATATGATATTGTAGTTTAGTGTTTCCCTAGCTACAAGAATAGTTTTAGATTCTCGCACGTGTGGGAGGTTTCCTTTAAGCTCTTAGATCCTTTTACCTTCTATAGAGACCCTCTTCTTTGCTTGAGTATGAGGCCTAATAGGCCTAAGTTACTAGCCAAAACAATGATGAATATAGAACTGATGAGCTGATGCTATTATGACCACAAAGAGAGCTCTTTTCCTCACACATGTGACTGTGATTTATCCTTAGAAAAATCCCTTACACTTTGATCTTTCTTTCTCCTTCTTCGCTGCACTAGAGGCTCCTTGTATGACTTCTCTTACTTGTTTATTTCAGAGGTAAGTGAGTGTGTTTTAGTAGAGTGGATAACCTATATATATAGAGGAATCTCCCTCCTTTTAGGCTGACTTGTAGGCCAACTTGTAGCTTTTAGGCTGACTTGATTGTTGCATCATATTTCATCATTTATTCATTGTTTTGCTGCTTGTAGAATTTGGTGTTACTAGGAGAGGATTTGACTTGCCTTGGAGGTGTTTCCATGACCTTGTATGACATCATACACTATGTAACATGCCCTTAAAGGGTCTCTTCATAATTACATTTTGACTTTGAATCTCTAGAAGCAATTCAAAATGTGTTTGACCTATTTTCAATGAGCATGAAACTCATTGAAAAATAATATAAAAATAATTTCTCTTTTTATTGAACAAGTACAAATATCAAAATTACATATATGAAGACCAAACCTAGTTACATATTTTCCAACAGTTCAAGCCCAACATGATGGTGTATGTCTAGATTGTGTCAGTGGAAAGAAGACAAGGGGACCATTCCCCTCTAACAAGAACAAGACAAATTGAATTTTCCATCTCATTTATTTCGACATATGTGGTCTGATTCCCATGCATTATATTGGTGGTAATCTTTACTACATCACCGTCATTGATGACTTCTCAAGAAATACATGGATATATTATTTGAAGCACAAGGATGAAGCCTTTGAAATGTTCAAGAATTTCAAAAGCTTTGATTGAAAATCAAATAGGGAAGAAAATCAAAATATTCATGTGTGAGAATGGTGGAGAGTACACAACAAAGGAGTTCATTGATTTTTTCAAGAATGAAGGTATCAAGAAAGAAAAATTTGTGCTTAATACTCCTAAACAAAATGGAGTGGCTGAAAGAAAGAATAGGTCCATTATAGAAGCTACCCATGCCATGCTCCATGATAAAAATTTTCCAAAGTTCCTTTGTGGATAAGAAACAAATGCTTCTGTATATGTTCAAAACTGGGCGCATCATCAATCATTAGACAACAAGACCCCCAAATATGTATTCACACGTGTCAAGCCTGATGTTAGACATTTCTGTATCTTTTGTTGCCCCGTATACTTTCATGTGCCGAAGGAAAAAATAAACACGCTGCAAGCCACAGGAAGAAAATGTATGTTTGTTGGATATTGTGAAAATTCTAAAATTCTAAAATATATATTCCTAGTCAAAGGAAGGTTTAAATTAGTAGGGATGTAACATTCGATGAAGTTCATGCACTTGGGAAAGTAAGGGACCTTCCTCTGCCTTCTCCTCCTGAGAAGAATGATGACATGAATATTTTATATTGTCCTTCCATGACTGAATATGAGACATATATTGTTGATTATCCCATGGAACCTATGGATCCCTTAGATCCTCCTCCATGTGATTCTCCCACCAGGAAAATGCCAGTTTGGCTCCATGACACATTACAAGATGATGAGAGACAAGCTCCTGTTCAAAGATGATTTATAGAAAGGAAGAATCCATGTAGATACCAGGGATATGTTGCATCCATGAGCACTATGATTCAAGATGAACCACCCACCTTTTAATAAGTCGTAAAATAACAAGTTTGGAATGATTTTATGGACAAATAATGTGAATCGATCATGAAGAATGACATATGGGATGTTGTGCCAAGACCAAAGGGGAAATCCATGGTGACTTCAAAGTGGCTATTTAAGTTCAAGCATGGAGTTTATGATAGCATTGAGAAATACAAGGGATGGTTCATGGTCCAAGGATTCTCCCAAAAACAGGGAAATATTATGACGTTATATATTCATCTGTGGCTTGATATAAAATCATTTGTTTGATAGTTTCCCTTACCGCAAGTCAAGGATGGACCCTTCATTAGATGGACGTAAATGCGACATTCCTCCATGGCATGTTACAAGAAGAAGTGTACATTGAGAAACCATAATGATTTGAAGTAGAGGATCGAAAGACAAATGTTTGCAGGATGAAGAAGGCATTGTATGGTTTGAAGCAAGCCCCCATAGCATGGTACACCCACATTGACAGTTATTTGGTGAAGCTGGGATTCACAAGAAGAAATTCCGATCCTAACCCCTTTTTCAAGGTAATCCAAGGTATTTTGTTGATTCCGGTTTTATATATTAACGGTCTATTCTTGATAGGTAGTGAGCTCCTAATGATCGAGTGTAAGAGGGAGCGAGCCTCTGAATTCGAGATGAAGGACCTTGGAATCATGCACTACTTTCTAGGCCTTGAGGTGTGGTAAAGGCCTAGTGATATTTTCCTTTCACAAGGAAAATATGTTGTGAAGTTGCTGCAAAGATTTGGAATGAAAAAATACAAGTCCTTACCCACACCGATGGAAATGAACTTTAAGAAGTTATGTGGAGAGGTTGTAGGACTCGATTTGGGAAATCCATATGAGTATAGACAATTGGTTGGGGCTCTGATGCTCATAGTGAACACTCGTTAAGACATATGTTATGTAGTGAATACGTTGATTCAATTCATGACTGAGACTCTCCATGCACATTGGATCGTTGCGAAACACATTTTGAGATAATTGCATGGGATGATCACACTTGTTTTGAGATATTCTGCTGGAAATGTTTGACTTCATGGATATACTACTGTTGACTGGGCATCAAATGTTGTTGAAAAAGGGAGTATGTATGGATGTTGTTTTAACATTGGATCTTCCATGATATCTTGGATGAATAGGAAGCAGACGTATGTAGCATTGAGTACCATCAAGGAAAAGTACATTACCGCCAGCATGGCTAGCTGTGAAGCAGTTTGGTTGAGGAAGCTCTTTGGAGAGCTATATGAACATGTCCTAGACATTATAGTGATATATTGTGATAACAAGAGTGGGATCCATCTGGTAGAGAATCCTATATTTCATGACAAGTCCAAGCACATAGATATTTTATATCAGCTTAATCGGGACATGGTACAGAGAGGAGATGTTAGGCTCCATCACATATCGACAGATGAGAAGATTACAAATATTATCACTAAGGATTTACTGAAAGGGAAGCTATTTGTATTAGAGAGAAGATTAGACTGACTGATGTGACCCCTCCTTATAAGGGTCATCACTGATTGAGGACACTGAGCCAAATATTCCCCCCTGGTTGAGCTCCCAAGGTGTGGAATTGAGATGGAGGGCTCTTGGGGTTGAGGGATCTCTGGATAATAGGGTATCACCCCTATCTATTACACACAGGGCTTGATATGTTTCTTCCCTATATTGGTCTTTACAGATTATACCCTAGTGGGAATCATACCCATAAGTTGGGCTTGTTGGGATTTCCCCCCCCTTCTGGCCAACGGGTTGAGGAGGTTTGAAGGCATGTGATCCTTACCTTTTGGTAAGTCAAGTATCTCATCCAAGCTTGGATTATGATGTAGGTGTTCTACCACATAACCATTAAAGGTCATTGATGGGAAGATCGGTAGGTAATAAGATGGGTTGAGATGTGCTCCACTACATCACCTATTGCTTGATATGGGGTCAAAGATGTTTAACTCCCCGATGATATTCCATGTTGAGATGTGCTGCTTGATGAAGTTTCAAATTGAGATGTGCTCTCTGATGATGTAGAGGGTGGTAGATTTAGCTCACCGATGATTCTTCTTCTTTAAATTTGAGAATGTTTTAGCAAATAGAGTTGAGAAAATATGGGACATGATATGATGAAAAGATGACATGATGACATGATGATTGATGGTCAGATATTGACAGGTGGATTTCTCCCTAGTTGAGAGGGAGTGTTAAATTATGAAACTAGGTTCAAATTCCACTTTGGATAGCTCATTTGATGGAGATAATTATTTCATTGAATTCCTCTTTTAGAGAAGACCAAAATCGACATAAATATCACTCAAATCAAATAATAGAAAGTGTTCTTATGAAGAAAATCACACATATGCACATTTGGACAGGTCGACCCTAACAGGAAATTGGTCACCCTTGGAAGCCTATAAATACAAGTGACCTCAAGCTCTGTTGTTGATGCGACAAAAAACCTCCAACATTTTGCCTATACTTGAATTTTGGAGCCTAGTGTGGATCTTGCGATCAGTCGTTCAACAGTCTCTTTTCAGTCAAATGATACTTTGTTAAGTCCTCGAGCTCCCTTCTTCGATTGTAACTATCGAAGTTCCTTGCTCACACATGCTCAGTCTGTAATGAATTCAAGAGCACATTTCTTCCTGCAAGCTTGAGCAAGCCTAGGAAATTCCATCAAGATAGTTCCTGTGCAATGTTAAATTCATGTTGACAACTAGTGTGCATTATCATTGGCAGTCTCTCACTTTTCGCTGCATTTGTACTTCTATTTCGGTGAGGTTTTCAAATTGTCACTTTTGTAAAAGTCATTTTTGCGAGTGTTGTTTTCATATTTTTGACTGTTTATTTTGATTTCTTTCACTTTGATTAGTGTCATTTCATGTTATATTCACTCTGGCATGTGTCGCTTTCATCATCATTTTCTTATTGAAAGTGTCATTAACACTTTTCTTTTCATATAGTAAATGTCATATTTTAGCATGGGAAGTGTAGCTTATCATGTAAAGTGGAGTTCTGGTTTGCTTTAGGGGGTAATATTTGTGTCAATTTTTTTATCATGTAAACACGCATCACACTCATTTCTAAATTTTCGAGCACTGTTGCACAAGTGTCGTCAATGTTGTCACATTGTGTATCTTCAGTGTCACACTTGGAGTGAGTTGTTGCAATGTTGTCGCATTGAGGAAAGAATGTTGTTAATGTATTATGAGTGTTCCATGTTGTGTCGTTAAGTGAACTAAGTGTGCGATCATGTTCAAGTATTTCTTTTGCATATCTTCCTCTCACTGATTCGAAACTTAGTCAAATTGGGAAAACTATCCAACTGGACCACTCAGCCTCATTTAGCTAGTCTGAACTACACATTGCGCAATATCATCCCTCAAGCAACAACCTTGGCTCTTGGTACTACGCAATGCACATTCTATGCATTCTAGAACTGCACACTACATAATCTCAATGCTCAGTCCCAGCCCTTGAGCTTCAGAACTACGCAATCCTTGCCTATATTTAGCCTTCTCTACACACTGCGTAGTTTCAAGCATAGAACCTCGTCCTTGAGCTCTTGAACTGTAAAACTGTGCAATCACTTGGTATTTTTCCCTCTTGAACCGTGCATTGGGAAACTTTAAGATCAAGCCTCAAGCTCGAGCTCTTTAACCCCTCAACTGTGAAACCTCCCAACCCGTTCTCCTGTCTGGACTGTGTATTGGGAAAATTCAAGCCTCAAGCTTGACCTCTTGAGTCCCTCAACTACGCAGTCACTCAGCCAAGGTCTTCAGAACTGCACACTGTGTAGTCTCAAGCTTCAAGCCTCCAGCTTGAGCTCTTGAGTCCCTCAACTACACAGTCCCTTTGCCCAGGACTCTAGAACTACACATTATGCAATCTCAAGCCTTAGTCCCAGACCTTGACCTATGGAACTATGCAATCCATGAGTCATCCACTTGACCAATCACCAGTTCCATCCCAAATAAGTGATTTCATTAAGAATTTTAAATTATGGGTTTATTACACTGATGTCATCTTGTCATGAGTGGATTGCAATCATAGGTATTATTTCATGCTATGATAAGATGATGATGAAGGAGTTGGAGAAGGAGACCAAGCTAATAGACACCTAAGGAGCTAAAGAAACAAGATGACCATAAAGCAAGAAGAAAAAAGAACAATTTAGAACAGAAGACAAAATATCAAGACCCAATTGAAGACTCCTTATCTTCAAGTCATGAGGAGAAGAAAGGAAAGACCATGTTCTCTCTATCGAGAAGGCACAAAGAAACTGGCAGGAAAGAGTGACTTGACACTACCACGTGATCATGTAATCCATGTCATCAGTGTCCTGTCATGTTGTGTCATGTGTCATCACATGCCACATCATTTTTTGGAGTATGTAAATTCTGTAATGGAGAAATATAATGTAAAGTGAAAGTCCAAGATTCATTCATGTAATGTGAAAAGTCATGTAGGAAGTCAAAAGGTCAGAGAGAAGTCAACTAGTCATGAGGGTAGTCCAAGAGTCACAAGGGAGGTGAAGGATCACTCCACTTGTTATATGTACACCCTCATTGTAGAATTTTCTCTACAAATCAACTAGCTCACTGATATCATGTAGAAATTTCACTTGTAGATCAAACTGATACATTCAATGTACTAAAGCATAATACTAGGTCTACATCTACCATAAACTTTGCGGAAGCTAATCAACCATCAGAAACATCAAGCATGGACACATATAACTGATAAGAAGGATTCAATCACACATAACACAGAATATATCACTGGGGAAAGCACCAGCATAAAACCCCAACTCTGTATTATCAATCAAGTGGAAATCCTCAACAACATACAAAAAGAATCAACTCAAAAGCTATCCTTGTCTCTCTATACTTTGATGATGAAGATCATGGACTACCTAGGCCTCAATATATAGGCTGCACCTCAAGTCCAAGATCCTATTTCCTTGCACAGTTTTGGTTGGGGTCCAATTACAAAACACATGTAAATTGGCCTAATCATACCTTCCGTCAACCTCAGGTCCAACTATGCAATACTTGAGGACAAAAATTCCTCCTAAATGCAAGGAATATTCACAAGGAATATCCAAGCATCTGATAGTACACTATCCCTCATCTGATCTCAATTGGGTCTTTGACATAACTAACATGCATCAGTTATCCATGAGAAAATACTCAGTTTTCTAAAATAATAGTTGTCACATGCATGCAAGCATCAACAAACTATATCTCATTAATTTAACAACTTGTTAAATTAATCTAACTGAACTTGACTAAGTTAAACTAAGTCAATTGATCCTCTCAATATAGAACTCATCCTTAATTCCTCAATCAGTGGAGGAAATCAAGGACACATTCCCCAACCAGTGGAGAAATAATTGCATGTTCTCACAAAGACTTCAAGTTTGCTTTTCCTTAACTAATTAACTCATGGAGAATTAATTGATTAATATTCAAAATTGCTGGTAAGACCAAATTCGATTTTACTTCCTACAGATAGACCAGGGACTGCTATAAATAGGAAGGGACCTAGAAATGCTATTTTTAGAAGATTCCATTTTTAGCAGTTTCACCTCTCACCCAAGGTGGCCAAAATACTCATTGGCCAAACTGCTATTTTTAGAAGTGTTATTTTTAGCAGTTCTATTTTTAGCACATTATAGATTTAGCATTTCTTGTTGCACACTTTTCAAAACTCCCTCTCAACAAGAAAGGCTTCCTCTCAAACCTAATCCTGTAACTCTGGAATGTTCTGCATGCAACACATCTACCAAGTGCGTTTGCTCCAGCAACACTCAGAACAAAAACACTCCCAACTGATCATTCTATTGGGCTAGAAACATACTTTGATGTTGAAGCTCTACCCGCTGCTGACAAGTGCTCCCTCTCTGACATTTGCGCTACTGCAACATCTCCATGCATCTCGCACCATTGCACACCTCTCTATGCTACCTAGCACTATGCAACACACTTATGCCTCTAGCATTGCTGCAGCCTGCATGCTATGGATTGTCCTAGGGTTCCCTGCACTATATCTCTCTCTGCCGCTCCATCTGCATCTATCTCTACTCCATCAGTCAGTTCCTGCGACTCCATATTGGGGCTCCCGTAGTAAGGTCTCATCCAAGAGGTTGGGTACCTCAAGTCTCCTGCCCCTCCTCCTTGGGATGATCAATCCACATCACCCCACCTCCTACCTAGAGGTATGGCTATATGTGATCCCTCTACCCACCTGGCTCGAAGTTTCCCCCTACTGGAGGTCTCCACATGAGTAGATGTCTCTACTCGATCTCCACTCAACTTCCCCTATTGTGGCTGCTCCACAACCTCCTGAAGCTTCTGCACCAATTGTGGCTCCTCCACAATCATTTGAGAATTCTTCTGGCACTGCATGTTGAGAGGTAAAATACTCTCCCTCTCAACCACCAAGTCTCCATCAGTTGCCTTGCTGCTCAAGGCTTTGCATGCATCTTGAACCTCAAGATCATACAAGTTCTTGACCCGTGAACCAATCTGATTCACCTGTCTAGTGATGATGTGTCTAAGGAAAACCTTTCCCTTACTGAAGACTACATCATAGCCTCTATCTTCTAGCATCACGATCAAGACCAAGTTTCTCTTCAGTCCTTGTACATACTTGACATCGGTCAAGGTAACGTGAGCTCCATGCTCCCTCTGAAAAATAACCATGCCTACACCTGAGACATTATAATTTTCATCATTACCCATTGCTATGAGTATCTGGAGATCTTTCTCCTCCAAAGTACTAAACAAACTCTTGTCATCGGTCATGTGGAAAGAAGCTCCATTGTTAAGAAACCAACCACTTCCCACCATGGTTGAAACCATGCATGCGAAGAGTGTGAAACCCAAATCAAACTGTGAAGTAAGTGCCTCACCTTCAGATCCTTCCCTAGATCCCTTCTTGGATTTCCTCTGTGGACAATTTGCAGCATAATGGCCCACCTCATGACAATGAAAGCATCACACTTTCGATTTGTCAACCTTCTTCCCACCATTGGAAGAACTGGATTTGGAAAGAGAAACCTTCTCCTTCCCCTTCTTTGCCTTACTCGCTAAGGCACAATTATTCTCATCCTCCATGGATGAAGAACCATCTCTGGTGCTCTGTCTGATCTCCTCCTACATCAAATATGACCATAGTCGTTCCCAATTTGGCAGTTTCTCCCTTCCATTAACCGAGTCCTGGTAGCTATGCCAGCTCTTATGAAGGCGAAGGAGTTCTAGACTCACCATATCATCATCAGTTGTCATGATACCTACACTTGCAAGCTCATCCCTGCATGTGACGAGCTTGGTTAGATACATAGAGATCGTCTCATCCTTTTCACACTTGATCTTTCAAAGTCTGTCCTTCAGTGTCAGCTTCCTCTGATCACTGCTATTCTGATATAAATCTTTCAATGTTTTGCACATTGCAAACAAAGTCTCCTTCCCATGGAGGTTCGAGACAATGTGATCTCGCACTCCCTCCAAGAGAATTCTCCTAGCTCTAGCGACACACTTCTTCCATTCCGCTAGTTGAGTAATATCAGTAGGCTTAGGGACTTATTGATCAATGAAGTCCTTAAGGTTGTTATCTTCCAATACTGCCTCCATGCGATCCTTCCAAGCTATATAGTTTGAGTTGCCATCAAGGGCATACTCAAGCCTCAAACCATAGAATGCCATCGGTGAAATAGATGTGATAAGAACTTGAGATCTATATCCCGAATAATAAACTTCAAATTCCTTCTTGTATACTGTTCTTCCTTGATCACCTGTGCTCCAATACCATGTATAATTGTCTCTACAAATCAGCGAACTCACTGATATCATGTAGAAATTTCACTTGTAGATCAAACTAATATATGCAATGTACTAAAGCATAATATTAGATCTACATCTACCATAAACTTTACGGAAGCTAATCAACCATGAACAACATCAAGCATGAACACATATAACTGATAAGAAGGAACCAATCACACATAACACATAAAATATCACTGGGGAAAGTACCAACATAAAACCCTAACTCTGTATTATCAATCAAGTGGAAATCCCCCACAACATACAAAAAGAATCAGCTCAAAAGCTATCTTGCTCGCTCTGTACTCTGATGATGAAGATCATGGACTACTTAGGCCTCAATATATAGGTTGCACCTCAAGTCCAAGCTCCTATTTCCTTGCACAGTTTTGGTTGGGGTCCAATTACAAAACACACGTAAATTGGCCTAATCATACTTGTTGTTAACCTCAGGTCCAACTACACAGTACTTGAGGACAAAGTTTCCTCCTGCATGCAAGGAATATTCACAAGGAATATCCAAGCATCTGATAGTACACTGTCCCTCATCTGATCTCAACTAGGTCTCTGGCAGAATTGACATGCATCAGTTATCCATGAGAAAATACTCAGTTATCTGAAATAATAGTTGTCACATGCATGCAAGCATCAACAAACTATATCTCATTAATTTAACAACTTGTTAAATTAATCTAACTGAACTTGACTAAGTTAACTAAGTCAACTGATCCTCTCAATATAGAACTCATCCTTAATTCCTCAATCAGTGGAGCAAATCAAGGACACATTCCCCAATCAGTGGAGAAATAATTGTATGTTCTCACAAAGACTTCAAGTTTGCTTTTCCTTAACTAATTAACTCATGGAGAATTAATTAATTAATATTCCAAATTGCTAGTAAGACCAAATTTGATTTTACTTCCTATAGATAGACCAGGGACTGCTATAAATAGGAAGGGACCCATAAATGCTATTTTTAGAATATTCTATTTTTAGCAGTTTCACCTCTTACCCAAGGTGGCCAAAATTCTCATTGGCCAAACTGCTATTTTTAAAAGTGCTATTTTTTGCAGTTCTATTTTTAGCACAATCTAATTTTAGCATTTCTTGTTGCACACTTTTCAACAATTTTGTGGAGTATGTAAATTATGTAATGGAGAAATATAATGTAAAGTGGAAGTCCAATATTCATTCATGTAATGTGAAAAGTCATGTAGGAAGTCAAAAGGTCATAGAGAAGTCAAATAGTCATGAGGGTAGTCCAAGATTCACAAGGGAGGTGAAGGATCACTCCACTTGTTATATATACACCCTCATTGTAAAAGAAAAAGACTTTTCACATTGGCTTCTCCCATAAGGAATCAGAGAGATAATGTCAGTACTTTTGCGGAGCAAGTCTTGGCTCCAACGCTCCATTATTGGAGCTAGTTGTGTTTGTTGTATAAATGTGTCATGGGAATTTTACTTAATATATGAAGCCTGATGGACAACATGTTCTTGATGGATGGATTATGAATGTCGTAAGATTGTTTTTTGAATGTTTATGATTCATGTTTGTTTTCACCTGTACTAAAGTAGTTGAACTATTTTGGTTATTTTAGTGCTTATCATATTGAGAATGTGCTGTAATGGTCGCAATGACTATCATATCTTTGTGGACTATTCCATTGGATGTTAGACGAATCTTTCCTATTTGTGTGTGTCTCTTCTAGGGTGGTACTTTTACCTCTCTATTAGAGGCTCACCTTTTGATGTAGGTGCATCTAACCTAGGTCAATTGTTTACTAGAGGAGTTAGTTTGTAAAGTGGGGATTTATTTATTGTATTTTTCTATAGTTTTTAAGAGAGAATGAAGATTATTATAAATAAGAGAAGATTCAAGAGTATTGTGGAAGGTTTGAGAGGGTTATGGATTATTTATCTCTTATCTAGGGATAATAAATTAGATGAAATACGTTAGGGATCATGAGAGATATTTTGGGAGTTAGTTTAGGGATCTAAAACCTACTTGTGTTGTAATCCATTTGTATAAATTAAGGTGAGCCTATGAGGCATGAAAGCATGTATTGTGTGAGTGAGTGTGAGGAATGAAGAGGCCATTCATTGGGCCAATAGTTCTCCTATAATTATTTTGTTTATTGATTAATTATTTCTGAGTTTATGTGCATTCCTATTGCTTGCTTTTTAGTTTGAAGTGTGTGTTTTATCCTATGTTATTTGTACCTGCGTAAAATTTTGGGTAACAGAGCTCAAGGTTAGAGCTGATTTTGTGATGTTATTGAGTTCCTTGTGTGGTAAATCATTGCATTGAGTTCGATTTCTTCCTAAGTACGAATATTTGAGTTCGACTTTCATAGTTTCTGCGCCTTCAATCTTCACATGGACCAGCATCTGGACAAAGTTATGATTATACACTAGCAGTTCATCACCTCCATGGTGTTATTGACGGGAGAGAACAGTTTAAAAAACATACAAGTACTATAGTGAGAGGAGGAACAATCGAATCTGTGCTCTCAATAACGCTCTCTGCTAAAGCATTTTGTTTTAGTAATAGAGAGCAAAGGATCTCCTTATGGAAATCCAGACATTGAGGATTTATCTAAAAATACTGGGTAAGGCTAACAATACATAAAGGATAATTCGTGGAGTGTAAGGTTCTACTTCGATTAGCATCAAGTATTTTCTTTGCACAAATTCATATAAATAATTTACCATATATTTTCCATGCATTCCTTTTAAGAATAAGGCTCACTTGGATAATTTCAAGAAAGTGAAACAAAAAGTATATTCATATAAGTGGAGAGACATGAGAGTCAAAACACAGTGAGAGAATGAATGGAAAATTCTAATGTCGGATGAAAGAGAATGAGTGAAAGTAATATTGAATGAGTTAAAAAATTTCTTAGTTATTTTGTCAAAAGTTGTGTGGAGGTAGGTTTACATTTTTTTTTGGGATCAAATTAAATTCATGGTAAAAAGTGTCCACATAAGGAGTGAAAAAAAGGTATTTTCTTGGAATATAAAGGTGGAAGGTTAGTATGTAATAGAGAGTTGTTAATGTTCTAGTTACTTGAAAGAAAAATAGAATAGAAGGAAGACATGAAAATCTCAAGATGGGTCAGAGTCATCATTGTGAAAGCCAAAGGAGGTTATGAATGTTCAATTGAACAAAGGTCCTTGTATAAGTTGAGTTGAAGTGAGAGGGTATCTCAATGTAAAAATTAAAGTCAAAGGCCTATTAATAAAAAATTGATGTCAAATGAAAAGTCTGGGTTCAAAAGGAAATTTAGAGTCAAGTCAAAAGTGTCATTGATTGTAATGGGTGCATGATCGGTAGAGCCCGACACCCAAAGTCTAGTCATTGTAAAGACAATTTGAAGAGATATTGCAGTTGTTGCAACAAAGGGAGAAAAGTACAAAGGAGTGGTAAAAAACAAGGTTCAAGTGAAGTGAACCATTTTCCAAGTTCAGAGGAGATAACTTGGTAAAGTGATTCAATTACAGGTTACATTGAACAAGGTGAAGTTCACGAAAGGAGAAGAATATGAAGACGCAGATTCCAGAGAAAGGCCATGATAATTCCATAGCAATTGGAATTGGTGATGAAAAGAAAGAGATCGTTGAATTAAAGGCATGACTTGACGTGCTAATGGAGTTGTTAGAAAGATAAAGAGACAAATGGGTAATAAAGAAAACAATTAAATGGCCAATCCAACAATTGATGAAAAACAAATTGATAAAGAAATGAAGCCTAAGGATGCTAAATATGGACAACTAAAAGAAGTTGTTAATAAAATGAAAAATAATCATCAAATAAATGGGTCAAATGTCAACATGAAATATATTGCAGCAGAACTAAAGTTCCTATAAGAATGGTTGGATAATCTGAAGCCAGAGGAAATTATGGTGGATTACAATAGGCCTTCAAATCAACCAATCTAGCATAGCGGAAGCATAGAGATGGACAACAAAGTTCAACAAACAAACAATAATGTACACCAACTAGAATACAAGTTAGATATTGAAATTGAAGAGATGAAAAAGATGATGTTAAAAGAATCTCAGAAGATGTCCATTGAACAAATAAAAAACAGGGATAACAATAAGATACATTTGACTGCACAAGTATACATCAGTAAAAAGGGAGGACAACTACAACATAAAGTTTGGAAGCCTGGAAGAAAAAATAAGACAACCACAAAACATGAACAATATGAAAAAGTAATTGATCAACGACAAACAAAAGTTTTGGATCCAGGCAGAGTTTTATCATCTATTGAATATTAATGGTCAGGAGACATGATTTTCTTTTACTTGGGGAGTCTTATGCAAGTGCATCTAACCTAAGTAAATTTTTTATTAAAGGAGTTAGTTTGTAAAGTGGGGATTTAATTATTTATTGTATTTTTTTATATTTTTTAAGAGAGAATGAAAATTATTGTAAATAAGAGAAGATTCAAGAGTATTGTGGAAGGTTTGAGAGGATTATGGATTAGTTAGCTCTTACCTAGGGATAATAAATTAGATGAAAGACATTAGGGATCATGAGAGATATTTTGGGATCTAGTTTAGGGATCTAGAACCTACTTGGGTTCTAATCCATTTGTATAAATTTAGGTGATCCTATGAGGCATGAAAGCATGTATTGTGTAAGTGAGTGTGAGGAATGAAGAGGCCAATCATTGGGCCAATAGTTCTCCTATAATTACTTTGTTTATTAATTAAGTATTTCTGAGTTTATGTGCATAATTATTCCTTGCTTTTCAGTTTGATGTGTGCGTTTGATCCTATGTTATTTGTACCCACATCACCTTTCCTCCCTCTGCAGTAGAAGAACCTTGATATATCGGAAATCGAACATTCACGAGGAACACTTACTTGATTTTTATAAATGCACATACTTGCTTCTCTCTCTTGCTAACAGTTAAAGCCAATAAAAATCTATAAGAATATATGGCAACCAGGCCAATACTTTGGATGGGGCTGCTATTCCAAATGGTGTGAGGTCTAATTGGTATTTCACATCGGGGAGACACCATTGGTTGATGGATTTCCAGTACCATCAACAAATGGTGCTAAAAGGAGGGCCATATGATAGATTGTACCCATTGAGTTTGCTTTGAATATATTATCCAAAATGGCTCTTTTCCAAATCATAATCCTGGGATGTTTTTCTAAAGAGCTTAATCTTACCATCCCTATGGAATGTTTCCATAACCTGTCCCAATTTAAGTTTGATGGAGAGGGTGAATTAACTCTTTGTGAACATATGTTTCAAGTTGTCCATTTTTTCCTTTCTAATGAAACATATAGCAAGGATGTCATGGCTAGATTTCTCACCCTCACATTTGAAGGTCGTGTTAAGAGATGGTATCATACATTACTTGTTGCTTCTATCCATTCATTCGAGAAAATTGAGAAGGATATTTGTAAAGCATTTGATAGGTATTATTACAGGGATGTTCTTAAAATAATTAATCAACTAAGAATGTGTAGAAATTCTTTGTAGATTCAAACTAGTAACTATAATTTATTAAAACAATAGACTCGAATCTACTCAACCCATCAGCGGAAACAATTAAGCGATCTTGAAATGAATCATACAAGAGAAATAATTTGATCAACACATTACACAATGATTTCCTGGGGAAAGGCACAACTAAAGGCCCCTGTTATCTGTATATTACATTAGTGAGAAAATATGAGAAGATTACAATGCTTTTCTCAAGCCCGAGAAACCTTTGCACTATCTCTATTTGTCTCACAACTTCCTAGACAAACCCAGACCAATACTTAACCAATTTCCTTGCGCTATTTCCTTTGGAATTAGCCCCTATTAATTAGGGAAATTCCTCAATTGGAATTGCGAAATCCTCATAGGCATTCCTCTGACTGCATGCACCACTTGTACAATTTAGATGATTATACAACTGATAGTACACTCTCCTTGAACTCCAATCTCAATTGGGTAACTCTCAGATTTGACATGCATGAGTTATTTATGAGTGAATCATCAGTTAGCTGGTTGATCACTATAGGAAGCACCACACTATTAGACCTCCCACTAGTTCCTCCAACAGTTGGAAATAGTTTAACTGAATTAATTAATTACAACTAAAAATAAACTTAAACAGGGCTCCTATAAAGTAGGAGACAATCTAAATGACTCATGTTAGACCCTCAAATCGAATTAACTGAGCCAACTAAGTAAATTTAAATTACTTAATTAATATAAGTTGTAATGTGATGTGGAATTACAATTTTAATCCTAATTTAATTCAATAGACTGAAGCTTAATGATTCAATTGAGAATTTATCTGATCGATTCCTTCACCTTTGTTATGAATTTCTTGGAGAAGACACAGATTGAGATTTATTTAAACAAAAGTTTAAGAGTTTGGTTCATATCTCTTTTCATAGTGAATTTGAAACTCTTGATGTTTCTGCTCTCCCAACTCTTGTAAATCATAAGACACCTCTAATTTTAGAGGAGGAACCTACTATTCCTCTTGTTCCTTGTCCTCCTCCTTTATCAATGCCAATTCAGGTGCCTCCTTGCGATGATAATAAAATTGGGAAAATTGTGAATCAAATTCCTAATCCATCTTCTCATCATCCTTCCTCTTTTCATGATTCACATCCAATGAAGGAAACCCAAGAATGACTCATGAAGCTTATGGTGAAGACTAATTCTTCCAATTATAAAGATGATTCTGGTATTCTGAACCTCAATGCTAAATCTTGTTCCACTGAAAGTATTACTTCTTTAAGGGACATCTGTCATACTCTATCATCTACATTCTATGACTCTTTGTATCATGATCCACCTGATCAATTTGCTCCACCAACTAGTTCTTCACTCTCTCTGGACTTTCAATTTGCTGGTTAAAATTGAGATTATATACAAGGAACTCACATTACACAGGTAGAGGGGAAATAAAGTGAAGAGACATTTGATCTTTCTTCTCTTTTTCAAAGTTCCTCATGTTAGGATAATGCTCTTCTATCCTTGGTTTATTTTCAATCTGAGAATATCAGTGATGAATCAATGGAATTTACTTACCTAATCAATTTGAAGTCTTGGGAAATAATCATCTCAGGCTAAGAGGTAACTCTTCAAAGAGAATTGTGTTTTTTCATTAACATGGAACATGAGTATATACATGGAGAGGGAGACTATTGGGTTTCATCTCCCAATGTCTCTTCGTCTTCCAATTCCCTTTATTTTACTATTTACATTATTTACATGGATTTACCTAATCCCAAATATTAGATGTCAACATTCCCCCCCTTAGTTTGAAGGGATGTTGATGAATCCAAGCATCATTTTGAATCTTTCAAACTTTTCTCTTCCAAGTAATTTGGTGAAGATGTCCCTGATCTTTTCATTTGTGGAACAATGGTGTAGGTTGATTGTCTTGGCCTAAAGATGATGTTGAATCAGATGGTATTTTGTATTGACGAGATTCATTCAATCATGGAACTTTGGGTTCTTGGAAAATTTTATTACAGAAGTGTTTTCAATCATGAGAGGAGGTGAATGCACTTGTTTCTCTTGCAAATCTTCTAGAATTTTTTCTGAGCCACACAATTTCCTTTGTTGCTTCATATGCTGCCACATATTATGCCTTAGTTGTGGAATTTGCTAGAAATGATTGTTTGCGTGACCTCCAGGAGACAACTCCTGATCCAAAACTCATAACACAACCTGAAGTAGGTATCCTAGTTTCTTTATCTCCATCGAAGTATGAATCAAAGTATCCAATCAAGCTAAAGTTTCCAGCCTGTGTATTCTTAAGTCCAAAGTCTTGAGTTCCCTTCAAGTACTTTAGAACTCTTTTCACAGCAAACCAATGTCCCTCACAAGGATTTTCCATAAACCTAGAGAGGATTTCAACAACAAATGAAATGTCTGGTTTGGTAGTATTCAGGTAGTTGAGACTTCCTACAAGCTACCTATACTTGACGCATTATCAAATTCTTTTCCTTTAGTGGATATGAGCTCTAAGTTCTGTTCCATTGGAGTAGTCAAAGTATTGCACTCAGCCATGCCAAACCTGTTCAACGTAGTTTCAATGTACTTCTTCTGAGAGAGGAATATAAACATTGAATGTTGAGTTACTTCAATACCAAGGTAGTAGTGAATATAGCCCAAGTATGTCATTTCAAAACCTTTCCTCAATTCCTTCTTTATGGATGAAAAGTAGCTCTCATTGTTTTGTGTCATAAAAAAATCATGTACATGCACTACAAGATATACAACTGTTTTTTCCAACCTTCTTAACAAACAAATTTGCATCATCAAGATCCTAATGTTTGAAGTTGAGTTTAAGAAGATGCTCAGTTAACTTCTCTTACCAGTTTCGTGAAGCTTGCTTGAGGCTATACAAGGATTTTATAAGATTGCATATTTTATGTTCCTGACCCTTCACAACAAATCATTTTGGATGGGACATAAAAACATTCTCTTTTATATTTCCATTTAAGAAAGCAGTTTTTACATCCATTTGATGGAATTTCCAACTTTTTTGTGCTGCCAAGGAAAAGTGTCTCCGGATGGTGGCCCATTTTGCTATGGGGGAACAAGTCTCATCATAGTCAACCCCTTCCTTCTGTGCAAAACATTTTTTTGCAAACCTGGCTTTGTGATTTTCAAGTGAGGAATCAACTTTATACTTTTACTTGTAGACCCACTTGTAGCCTATTGGTTTTGTCCCTAATGTAGGATCAACCAACTTCCAAGTTCCATTCTTTATCAAGGCATCATATTCTTTCTGCATCGCTTCTTTCCATTCATCATGAGAAGAGGCTTCTTTAAAGGAAGTTGGTTCAAAATATGTAGACAAATTTAGTTCACAATCATAAGAAACATCCATATCAACCAGTGAATCAAAAGTGTCTACATCACCTCCATTCTGTCTAGTTGAGCTTCTTGTTCCTGTCTTTCCAACCTCATCAGGATGAACACTTTCGAGTGTCTTTGTCAACCATTTTGGAGGACCTTTATGAGATGGCCCAGGCTGCTCAATTGACTAAGTTGGGGTTGAATCAAGATTTAGTTTCCTAATTTTATCAATCACATCACTCAAAGTGTCATCATTGGCTGAAGATTCATGTTGGGGAGATAATTCTTTAGAACAAGATTCCACAAATTAATCCAGCAGAGGAATCCCCCCCTTTAAGATGTGGAATCTCATTATCAAATTCTTGAAAATATTTTGCAGGTTCAAATCTATCCAAGCGATCAAGCTGCCACTGAACAACATTGCCATTCTTAGAAGATTCAAGAAATATCACATCTCAAGATATTATAAAATTCTTGTTCACTTCATGATAGAGACAGGTTGCTTTGGAGGTATTTGAGTGCCCCAAGAAGATACACTTGTGACTCCTTGCACCAAATTTTTTTCTTTGTTCATTAGGTATCAAGGCATAACAGGTGGAACCAAAAACCCTGAGATTCCTCACCAAAGGAATGTGGCCATACTACATTTCATAGGGGTCTTGTTTTTAATAGCATCAGATGGACACCTATTCTTTATATACACAATACATAGAACTACATCAACCCAAAACATCAGTTTAAAATTATTGAAAAACATCATGGAACGTACCATATTTATGATTGTTGTTTTCATTCTTTTAGCTACTCCATTATGTTGGGGATTATAAGGCACAATTGTTTGATGTTTAATCCCATGTTGGTGAAGATAGTTTTCAAATTCATTTGAAGTGTATCCTTTTCCATTATCAGTGTGAATAGAGCCAATATGAGATTGTGCATCATTTTCAATCCATGTAGAAAAGTTCTTGAATGTTTGAAAATCATCGTATTTTTTCTTCAATAAATAAATCCAACACATTCTGGTGTAGTCATCAATAAATGTCATCATATATTTATTACCATTTTTAGAAGGAAAATGCATTGGACCACATAAATATGAATGAATGAGTTCAATTTTTGTATGTTCTCTGGAATGATAATCATGAAAAGATTGTTTGTTGTGTTTTCCTAAGATACAAGCATCACATTGCTTAAGTTTCCTAGGAATTGTAGGAAAACCAGAAACACCATTTTTCTTTAACAAACGAAGGGTATCTAGTTCAAGTGTACAAATATAGCATGGCATAAAAGACTTGATGGAAATGTACCTTCATCATAGTGAGAAATGTATGAGAAGTTATGTGCATGAGAAGAGGTTCCTTGTAGCTTTAGAAGTATTTCTTCTTCTATCTCTGTCATGACAAGTGACTGATCTTGGTTTTTTGACCTCGACCTTGCAATCAAATATATGATTGGAGTTTCCTTGCTAGTAGATGTGGACCACAGGAAAGAAGTTTCTCCTTAGCTTCGGGAGATATAGAACATCATGCAGAAGAAAGTCGAGAAGACCAGGCAGTTTGAGCCTAATGGTACCAAGCCCTTATGGCTTGAGTTTTGACTTATTTGCAAAATATATTTCTCCATCAACATTTTCCATGAATTCTTCAAAACAATCTCTCCTAAAATTCATGCGCCAAGTTTCTCCTAAATTGAGCAACCAATCATATTTCCACGAAGCAAGTGAAGAATTAAACAAGTCTTTATTTACTCCATTGTTACAATGTGCTACAACATAATGAGCAGATTTGGGTGCTTTACCTTTCCCTTTGTCATTGGTTTTACCTTTCCCTTCATTTATTTCCTGCTCAATTTTTCCCAAGGCAACTTACATGTGGATGCATCATGTCCATCTATATTGCATCGTATGCAATGTATATCAAAATTTTCTCCTTGAAACTGTCTACCCCCTCGCCTCTAAAATTCCTACTTCGTCTTCCTCTTCGACCACCTCTTCCTCTAGAAGAATACTATGCATGATTCTTCTCTATATGTGTAATACACACAACTTATTAAGAAGACTAAGGAGTTGTATTCTTCCCAAAATCCTTCTCTCTCTCAGTAATATTCTTCTCAAGGGAGTCAAAAGTAATCTCCTTAAGGTTTTGTTGTAGCGGCTACAACCACCCTCCAAAATTTTGGCTCGTATGCAAATTTTTGAACCTACCTTGGATCATTTGATCAATCGTTCCTTGGTCACTTGTTGGTAAGGTGATGATCTCAAGCATCCTCCTTGATCTTAAGAGTTGTTCACATTCTCATCTTTATGCAGTATGTGTCATCTTTGGGCATATGGATTATTGTATGTCACACAAAGGGAATGTTGTTTTGCTACAAGGGAAATCTTGTGCGTATGAGTTGTTTTCATTACATAGACATGTTTCACACTCATTTCACGCACTCTTGTCACAAAGGTTGTTGCATAAAGAAAAGCATGTTTTATACATTTTGGATGGTATACATTGTATCACTAAGTGCTTATGTGTGATCATAGTTGACTCCTATCACTGTTTACATTTGTTTCACTGATCTCACACTTAGCCAATTTCCCAAGCAACCTAGCCTCATCCAGCTTCTCAAAACTATGCACTTTTCTTCTACAACCCTAAAGATTTTTCCCTTTCTTGCTATAACTGCGCAGTGCACAGAGACCCCAACCTCCCTTGGCATCCAAAACTACGTAGTGGTTTCCTCCATTGTCCTTTCCCCTAGTCAGAACCCATTATCTCTAGAAACTGCGCAGTATTGTTCCTCATCTGCTTATTCTGCCTTGCAACCTAAAACTGCGTAGATGTGTCCTCCCCGAACCCATCCCATAGTATTGCCTTGCATCCAGAAACAACACAACATTGCCTCTCAGCTTCCTAGGCTTCACTGCACTTAGAAAATGTGCAGAGGTGTCCTCACATGAACCCATCCCGCAGCAGTGTCCCGTGCCTCAAAACTATGCAGTGTTGTCCAAGCTGCCCTAATTGTCTTGCATTCAAAAACTGTGCAAATGGGCCTCCTAGGGCCTCATCCTGGCAACAAACACCGCCCATTGAAATTGCACTGATATATCTCTCAGTGACTATAGGAAAAGGTGACATGCTAATATCACTCCCAAGGAGTTGAGGAGAAGGACCAAGAGACTAAGTGATGGAAAAAGATTAGGACCGCATGCAAACTTTGACGGATTCATGATCATCTTGAGGGTAATTATGGTAAGTAAATAACACCTTTGAAGTACGTCTCTTGGTGTAGTTTGCAGGACTTCTTGTCATTGTCATATCATCATGTCTTCAATAACATGCATGTGTGAAAACACAAAAGTCACTTCATGTGTTTCCTATACATGGCTTGCTTCCTTTTCGCTTGTTTGACCAACATTCGTTTTTGGCATGTTGATTGCTATGTCATGCTTTCAACCTTGTTCTGGTGATATAGAAGGTTTGTCTTTGTGTGCATGAGATGTTTCGACTATGTAAACACCCATCACACTCACACATAACATTGTAAGCATTGTTGTGCAAGTGTTGTCACGGTCGTCCAAAGGTCCATCCCAAGTGTCGCACTTGTCACTTTCACCATTAGATAGTCCCGCAAAGGGTCATACTTTTCCATGTTTGGTTTGTTGGTTTAAGGTGCCTTGTCATCGAGTCATGCTAAGTGTGCATTCACAAGGTCATGTATGCAAGAGTTCACTTGCTCCCACACAACCAATTTTCCTGAAATATCTGTCGACTGGGAAACTTCCTTCAACTGGACCTCAACTGAGGTGTATTGCATAGTCTCACCCTTAGTAACCCTGCTGCTACCCAGAACTACGTAGAAGTTATCTCCCAGCCTAATCCAAGCTATGCTTCCCACATCATCAGTCAGCAAGCCTCCCTCTAGTCTATCAAAAATTCTCACTGCACTGAGACCCCAGGTTGTACTGTTCCCCAAAACTACGCATACATGCTTAGCTTCTCCCCAGACTGCCTGCCTTGCACTGTCTTCAAAATTTGTGCAGTCATGTCTATCAGGTCCCACTACTTCACTCTGTATACACTATGGAAATTGCACAGTCATGACCTACTATTCCCCAACTGGCTTGCTCTGCACTGTCTCTGGAAATTACACAATCTTAACTAGAAGTTCCTCGTTGCCTAGCTCTGCATTGTCTTTGGAAAATGTGCATATTTTCATACCAGTCCACCAGCAGCTCTACCTCACCTTGCTTCAGAAAAATGCACAGTGTTTCTTGCCAGTCTCCCAACAACTTTGTCCTAGTTTTCCTTGGAAAAATGCACCGATTTGGTTAGCAGTCCTCAACAGATGTACCTGGCCTTGCTATGTAGAACTGCACAGTTTTTCTTGTCGGTCTCCCAGCTGCCTGTCGGGCTCTCTGTCTAGAATCTCCGCAGTAATATCTCTCAGTGTCCCGGCCTGCAACTGTTACTGGTTCCTCTCACTTCGCAGTCCCGCATCTCATCCTGAGCTGTGCTTTGCACAATATCAATAGCTTGTCCTCTGTCTTGGTCACCCAGATCGATCACAAAAACTAATGCATTATGGTAGATTAGGATATTTTTTGGATTTGATGTCATTTCTTCATGAGTGATTGTAGAAACATGTACATTAATGGAACATGGCATGACGACGAATGAGATGAAGAAGGAGCGCATGCTAGAGGACTTTCTCATGATTGAACGAACACATGAAGCATAGAAAGAAGAAAGTGAAGGGGACACATACACATGCACCATCAAGTGAACACTAAGACTATCAAAGACCTGACACACTTCATCATATAGAGGTGAAGATATGATACATCGAGAGAATACCCATCACTCAACAACATAGCAACTCGACACAGACACCACAGTCAGCATGTACATGTTAGCAGTGTCATGTCGAGTTGTGTCATGAGTCATCTCGACTGCATCACTACTATGGGCCATACTTGTTGTAATCAATGTAATGTAACGTGGAAGTCCAAGAGACCCATAAATGAAGTTGAAGAGTCATGTAACTCAAATAGTTTTGAGGAAGTCGAAGAGTCACAAGGGTCAGTCCACCCTTGTCTATACATACCCACTCATTGTACATGCAAAGGACTTTTCACCTTGGCTCCTTCCACATAGCCTTGAGAGTCTATAATATTTTCTTTGAGGAGCTAGCAGTGGCTCTAATTCTCCATTACTGGGGCTAGTGATGTATGGTTTACGAATGTGTCTTGGAACTTTTTCTTAATTCAGAATCCTGTCACAGGCCAGCACGTTTTCATACATGCATTATATTCGTCTATAAAACTATTATTTCAACACTTGTAATGCATGTTTTATTATCTTGTATTAGGATGGTTGAACTACTTCGGTTATTCTAGTGCATATATTATTGAATATGTGCTGTAATGGTTGTGATTTCTAGACATATTCATTCTTGTATATTTGTTATAATGATTGTCGCATCCATGTGGACTACTTTGCTGGGTGTTGTATGTGCTATTCATTTAGCTTAGTGTTTGTGACTGTGGCATCCATGTGGACTACTCTGCCAGAGGCTGCACAGATCCTGTTGTGTTGTGTGTGTCTCTACCTGTTGGGACTACTCCCTCTCGACCAGAGACTCACTTTCACCCTCCCCCTATGCAGTGAAGGAACTTAGACACAAGGTACGCTAAGCACTAACCAGGCACACATACCTCACTTTTTGAAGATCAAATATATCACTCTCCTGTGTTGACAAGTAAGAGCTAAGGCATATCTTTAAGATAATGGCAACCGATCCATCATAGCAGATGAGGATCCTACACCAAACAATGTGAGGTCTAGTTGGGACTTCATACCGGTAGATCCCCTGAATGTTGGTGGATCCAGCTCCGTCAACATTTCTGGTGCTAGAAGGAGGTCCAGATAACAAGCTAAGCCCATTGCATCTGGTTTGAATCTATTATCAAAATAGATCATACAAAAATAATGCTTCCATGGTGTTTCTCCCATTTTTTCCTTAATCAACTATCACTCATCGATGAGCTTCTCGATCACTTATCCTTGTTAAAGTTTGACGACAAGGACAAAACATCTGTAACCAAGCACATTTATGATTTTCTTCATTTCTGCGAATCTGCTAAAATCAATAGTGAAGAGCTTGTTTGCGTAATTTTCTTCCTCACCATTGAAGGTCATGCTAATTAGTGGTGTCATACCCTTCCACTTGATTCGGTCTATTCCCTTCTTACTCTCCTCAAGGAGCTCCATTAAACCTTCGGTAAGTATAACCACCAAGATGTTTATGAAAGAATCTCTCATTTAAGCATGAAGCCTGACGAATCAATTGAGGACTTTAATACTCACTTCCTTCACCTTTGTCATGAAATTCCTGAACAATTTTTGGACCTTGACTTCATGAGCCAAGAGTTGAAATGCTTGGTTCATGTTTCCTGACTTGGTGAACCTCCCAATTTCCCTTCTTCCTCGACTCCTGCGGATCATAAGGCCCCTCAATATGTAGAGGAGGAGCTCGACACCCCATTTGTTCCTTGTATTCCTCCCTTTCCGGTCCTAAAGTGGGTGCTCCCTTGCAGTGATTGCAAATATGATAAATCTGTGTAGAGGTTGCTCCCTCGCAATAGTTACAAAGATGAGAAATATGCACAGAGGGTGCCCCCTTTGAGCCATTACAATGACGAGAAATCTGCACAACATGTTCGCAACCCATCTTCTCAACCGTCTCCCACTCCAATGGAGGAATCTAAAATGGCTCAGAAAACCTATGGCGAAGACTCATTCCTCCTTTCTGCAAGAGGACATCACCATTCATAATCCAAGTCTTGATTCTGATCTGCATCTCTGCCATCCTCCATTATCTACAAGCCATGACTCCTTGTACCATGAATCGCTTGATCAATCCGCTTCACCAACCAACTGTGCACATTCTCTTGATTCTCAACTTGCTGGCTCAAATCGCGGTCATGTGCAAGGCAGTCCCATGACACAGGTGGAGGATCAGAAGGGTGAAGACACAATCAATTCCTCCTCTATGCTTCAAAATGGTTCACATCAAGACAATGATCTTTCCTTCTTGAATGATTCCCAACCTGCTAATCTTGGTGAAACATCATGCACAATTAATTCTTTCAATCAACCTCTAGTCTTGGGCTGTCATCACTCCCATGCTTCCATATGTTGTGATGAATGCCCAAGCATATAATGTGATCTACAGTTCTCTCATGTACACTCTAACTCAGATCTGGAATGCACACTATCAAAGTAGACATCCATATTGAAACTTCCTTTGCATATCACTTGCTCGTGTGTCTTATGATTCACAACGCAGCTACATGTGACAGAGATACTCCCTGTTCTCTTGATTCTTCATCTGATGAGTTATCTCCACGATTGACATAAGGCAGTGAGGTTGTCCATGATGAAAATAGTCTCAACACACAAGACTCTTCCCACTCGTCATCGTCTTCTATGTTACATGAAGACAACTCGTCAAATTAGCTTGCTGAAGTTGAAAAGTTTGATGAAGCCTATGACAGAGATGGGTGCCATCCTAAGAGCAGTTTTAAAATCAACAAAAACAACCATCCTCAAGCCATGCATGATCTGGTTCACATCTCAAAATGAAATTTTTTAATTTTGGAAAGTTCCGGGATGTTCCAGGGAGTCGAGACACTTCAATGTTCGTTGATGGTTATGTCAGGACCTCGCGAATCTCATAAGCCCCTCGAACTGAATCATATTTGGTTTGTCATGCACAATCTATCTATCTGCATGGTTTCACTCGACATGGATCCCCGTGTAAAAAATGTTTACTATTCCGGGTGTGATATTTCAATATTTCAAAATTTCACTCATGACCAAATCCACGATTTTGCTACAACGTGTCCATCTTCATGCACATCTCTTGCATCCAACTTGGGTTGGGAGTGTTTGTCTCTCATGCAATCATGGAACTATCAAGTTGATTATCTCAAAGACTGTCTTTGTTAAGAATCATACTTATCGAATGTTCTCTCTCACGATCAACTCATCAGTCTTCTTACGAATATTGCACTTCAAATCTACTCGCTCATCACACTAGCAATCTCCATGTGTGATGACGAGCACACAATATGTCACGCAAATCAAGTTCCCCTCATTTCACCACACCCCAACTGGCTTCACACTTTCACAGTGCTGACATCCTTTCTACATTCCTGTGATGACCATGATGCCTGTGCAAATTTTCACCAGTTGCAGGTCGGTGTTTTATCATATCTAGCGCACAATGAACTTGGTTCCATCATTTAGAGCATTGAAAAGATTGTTTAAATTTTATTTCTTTGTTCATGTCAAACTGGGAATCTGGCATCTCGACTAACTCGTCCAATCTTTATTCTATCTTGGGTGACTGTCATGCATTTTATTATTTTCCCAACAATAAATCCAATGATATTTGCTTCACACACTATGATCTTCATCGTGTAACATATTTCTCCTTAGACTTCTATTAAGCAAGTGAGGCACTTCAGCCTACACTGATGGTTATGGAAGGTCCTAATTGTCATGACATGACCAATGAGAATGATCAGATCTATCTATCCGTACCAAATTCCCATCGTGATCCCATCTCTTGAATAAACAGTCTATATTTTCAAAGATCACGAGTCTTTCAAAACAACCATAATTAATTTTATGATCCAAACACTGAATGACTGGAACAATCTTACTTGGCGAGCCATGTTGTAAGTAACAAGCTTCAATCCTTCCTCGTGCTCGCTAAGAAGCTTGGTGTAGATGAACACACTAGCAAGAGGCTTCTGAGGTTTGTTGAAAAATGGTAGTCATCGAAGAGGTAAGCATGTGTGTTGGGTGGTTGTGACACATCTTTCTGCCCATTGGCAAGACCTTCTTTCTCGTGTGCAAGATTGTCAAGTTTTTGTATTTTCTGTTGCACATTAATTTTTATCTATTTTAATCGCTTGTATGTTTGTGGTTGTAGGTTGGGAATGCCTATGCTGGCTTCACTAGAAATTTAATTTCACGCAACCCTGACTATTTAGCATAGGAGTAGGAGTAGTGTTTGCTTTCTTTTTTTGATTTGCTTTTTGGTTTGCATGTTTGTTTGCTTGCTGACTTGTTTTAGTTTGCTTGCTTGCTTGCCTTGCTTATTTGTTTTTCTTTCACTTTAATTCTGATTTTTTCTTTTGCTTTCTTTGCTTGCTTGTATTTGTATGTTAGCCTCACATGAAACCATGTTTGGCTCTCGAGACAAGCCGAGAAAATCTAAGAGGACTTGTACAACTATCAACACCTAGTTATCTGTTGTCCTCTCTCTTTACGAAGATCTTGTTGTTTTCAGTCGATGATACCATGACACAAAACACATTCTGTTCAGAGTGAGTCTTGGTGAAAACACAATGCTTGCACTGTTAACTAGTACTACTTACTCTAATCAGTGCTTTTGGGTTAACCCTTATCAACTCAGTCAAGTAGAATAAGATGAGGGGAAAAACCTTAAAAAGTATGTCAGAGGTATATATAAGATACTTCTCTGAAGGAACAACCTCTTCTGATCTCAATAAGTCAGGATCCCTCTTCTGCCTCATGAAAATAAATAAGTGCCTATGCATAGTTCTTTGAAAAAAAATGAAAAAACAAAAAAGGCGAAAGAAGAGAAAGGCTTCCTGCGCAGAGAGGTGATGAAAATAACTATGCTAGGGTACTAACTAGACTCACTGGCAGTGGAGCGATGCTTGTGTTAATGCATGACTCCGACGGGGTACTGTCCAGGCCTGCTAGTAGTGGAGCAACAACAGAGATGAAACTTAAACTCTGACAACTATATTACTTGTGCACCAATAAACCCCTCATCCCCAATCAAAAGAAGTAAGTTGACTTGGCTTGGAATGTTTGTTGACTGATCAAGAGAATGGTAGGGACTACATCTTTCCCACAATCTAGTGTGGAAGCCATCACGATCAAAGAATTGAAAAATACTTCTGGAAAGGTTAGATTGTCTACTTTGTATCACTAAGTGTTCGTGTGTGATTATAGTTGATTCCTATCACTATTTACATCTGTTTCACTGATCTCACACTTAGCTGATTTCCCGAGCAACCTAGCCTCATCTAGCTTCTCGAAACTAAGAACTTTTCTTTTGCAACCCTTAAGATTTTTTGCTTGCCTGATGGAACAACGTAGTGCACAAAGACCCCAACCTCCCTTGGCATCCAAAATTGTGTAGTGGTTTCCTCCAGTGTCATTTCCCCCATCCGAAATCCATTATCTCCAGAAATTGCACAGTATTGTCCCTTAGCTGCTCAGTCTGCCTTGCAACTTGAAATTGCGCAGATGTGTCCTCCCAAAACCAATCCAATAGCAGTGCCTTGCATCCTGAAATTGCACACTATTTCCTCTCAATTTCCTAGGCTGCAATGCACTCAGCAACTGCGTAGAGGTGTCCTCACATGACCCCATCCCCCAGTAATGTCCTATGCCCCAAAACTGCACAATGTTGTCTAGGATGCAAATTTATCTTGCATTCAAAAATTACACAGATGGGCTTCATCTCGACAATAGTCATTGCCCATTGAAACTACACTGATATATCTCTTAGTGACTATAGGAAAAGGTGACATGCTAAGATCATTCCCAAAGATTTGAGGAGAAGGACCAAGAGACTAAGTGATGGAAAAAGATCAAGAACACATGAAAACTCCTTCGGATGCATGATCATATTGAGGGTAAGTATGATAAGTAAAGAACACCTTTTGATGCACATCTCTTAGTGTAGTTTGTAGGAATTATTTTCATTGTAATATCATCCTGTTTTCAATAACATTCATGTGTGTAAACACAAAAGTCACTTCATGCATTTCCTCTACATGTCTTGCTTCCTTTTCGCTTGTTTGACCAATTGTTGTCTTTGGCATGTTGATTGCTATGTCATGCTTACGACCTTGTTCTGGTGATATTGAAGGTTTGTCTTTGTGTGCATGAGGTTTTTTGACTGTGTAAACATCTGTCGCACTCACACACAATGTTGTAAGCACTGTTGTACAAGTGTCATCATGGTCATCTGAAGGTCCATCCCAAGTGTCTCACTTGTCCCTTTCACCACTAGACAATCCCAAGTGTCTCATCATTCGTTATATTCGTTTGTAAGACTATTCTTTAAACTCTTGTAATGCATGTTTTCTTAACTTGTACTAGGATAGTTGAACTTATTTGGTTATTATAGTGCATATATTATTGAATATGTGTTGTAATGGTTGTGATTTTTGTCTCATCCACGTAGAATAATTCGCCAGACACTAGACATATTAATTCCTGTATATTTGTTATAACAACTTTCACATCTATGTGGACTACTCCGATGGGTGTTGTATGTTCTATTCATTTACCTTAGTGTTTGTGACTACTGCATCCATGTGGACTACTCCATTGGAGGATTCGTAGATCCTGTTGTATTGTGTGTGTATGTACTTGAGTTGGGACTACTCTCTCTCGTCCAGAGATTCACTTTCACCCTCTCCGTCTGTAATGAAGGAACCTAGACACAAGTTACACTAAGCACTCACCAGGTACATATACCTCACTTTTTGAAGACTAAGTATATCACTCTCATGTGCTGACAAGTAAGAGCTAAGGCATATCTTTAAGATAATGGCAATGAGGCCATCATAGTGGATGGGACTCCTACACCAAACAGAGTGAGGTCGAGTTGGGACTTCATACCGGGGAGATCCCCTAAATGTTGGCCGATCCAACTCCATCAACAAGTTTCCACTTACTTTCAATGACTCAAGATAATGTGAATAGGTGGGATATAATGCCTTGACATAAGCTATGAGATGAATATCTATTTCAACACCAATGGTTTTTATATTATGCATAATGGATCTTACTTCTGACGCTAATGAAAGAGGTCATCATTTTTCAATTCAAGACAAAACAACTCAATAATCAATTGAAAAACTTCAAGTTCATGGTGAGATTCATATAATTCCTTGAACTTCTTTAAGGCTTCAAAAGAATTTGAAAATGGTGAAATATGACGAATGACCTCTTCATTTACTGATGCTGCAATCAAGTCATAGGCCTTGCTGTTCTTATTTTCCCAAATGGACATCTCATTATCTGAAGTAGGCTTTGTAGGTTCATCATCTCCTTCTCCTTCACAAACCCCTTTCCACAAGAGTGTGTTTTATCTTCCATGGCCATTCAGGATAGTTCTCTTTTCTAGAGAGAACTACTCCATAAATTAATATCAGTGAATGATTTTTAAGAAATAACCACTAGAAGAAAAAAGTACATTGGTGAGGGTAAAAAATTATCAGCATAAGCTCATTGGTGACGGTCAAAAGAGCCTCCATCACAAAAAACTGAATATCACCAAAGGTGATCTTTAATGTGTTGTGGTGACATTAAAGATCCATCACTAATAATGATTTATAATGACAGATAGTGACTGTCACCATTTCATATGAGCAATGGCAACAAACCTTAGCCTCTGTCACAAAAAAATTGAACGTCACCAAAGATGGCATCACCAAAAGTATAGGTGTTGTGCTGACATTCAAGGTCTGTCATGAATAATGATTATAATGATGGACAGTGACTGCCACCATTTCATATGAACACGATTGATTTATTGTGATGGACCTTTCATGACCATCGCTATTGATGCATATATATGGTGTCTTTCATTGACGTCACTATTTCATATGAAAAAAAATGATTTATGGTGATGTACCTTTCATCACCATCCCTATTGATGCATATATATATGGTGGAGTCTGTTGACTGTTAGCATTTCATATTTTGGTGAGGTTCAAAAAATGTCACCATAAGATCATTGGTGATGATCAAAAGAGTCTCCATCACCAAAAATTGATCATTTCCATTCCATATGAATATCAGGGCACAATGGAATCGCACCGCCAACCTCCTGCTTGTAAGGTAGGTGCTCTTCCATTGAGCTAGTACCCTTTAAAGAATTAGTCCTTAAAAAATATACCTTTAAACTTCATAAATTGTAAATTATACAACTTTCAATAAATTATAAAACTTTGTAAAGTCTTGGAAATTTTTTATTAAAAAAACAAATTAACATAAAAGTTGCAGGTCCTTACCTAATGGTTATGGAAGTTATGAAAAGTGCGTGGAGGAAAAAATAGTTATGTATAAGATGCTCAATATGTTCAATTGAATATTTAATTAGAAGTGAAACTTTGAAGACATTTATAGCCTATAAATAACTTATAATTATCAAATCTAAAATTTTCAATTACACCAAAACTTGATTTCTCACCTTGTGAATCATGTAAATATGTTGTGACAACATAAAAATTTTCCTCTAAAACACTTATTTGCTTGCCAAAAAGTGAAAAACAGTGATCATATATGACACAATTATAAATAATGAGCTACACTCTTGAACCATACTTGCTATGGGGTATATAAAAATAATTGGGATTGCTTCTCATTATTAATTAATTCAAGATGTTAAAATACAACGATCAATAATGACCCTGAAATTAAACTACTAAACATATGTTAAAATTGTAAGCACAAAGTTTGGCTAATATTTGTGACACCAACAAAATATCCAAGGGGCATTCAAATGCTTCCAAATCCACACCATGTATGAGTATCCAAAAATGCAATTGCATGGATAGAAGGAAAGCACTCTCTACATCTTAATGATAACTATGTCCTCCCACAAGTATTTCAACTGGAAAAGGGGTGTGAGGACAAAAACCTCAAAGAAAATATAAGTACACAATACAAAGATACACTTCATCCCCCCTCTACCTTTATGGAATAGATCTAGGGGAATAACAACAAGATCCATAGAGAATAGGAATAACAATTTCCCTTAAAGGTGCAAAGATACACCGAAGGAATAGAATAGTTGTGTCTTTTGAGTCTAATCATGCAAAGAGACACCTTTGATATAATTACGCTGCTTTGTCTCCATGTAGCTAAAAAGAGGTTAAATTCTCTTGAGAAAAATTTGCAATTTTTCCCATTGACATGCTTCTATTCTTTACTAACAAGAGGATATGCTATAGTTCATGAAGCTCATGCTTCTCAAAACATTTTGGATGCTCTAATAGTTCCACTAAAAACTTGTAAAGAGCCTATCCATAATGCTAAAGGTAAAGTTTGTCCTGAGTTGTTTGTTGGCCAAAAAAAAAAAATTCAAGTTCAACCCAAGTTGCATACTAACAAAAAACAAGTCTTGCATCTGTTAATGAGGGAAATCAATTCTTTTGAAAGCTAAACCATTCATGATCTCTTAGAATGATCAGTGATTCATTTCATGATCTATTTTGTTTATTGTGTAAGGTCAATGATTGCACCATCTTGTTTTCTGTATTGGTTGCTTGTTAAAGACACATCTCAATCTCATCATGAAAGATAAGAGGATATATGATGTTAAATAATTTGTATACTCTCCACAAACTATAAGAGTGTTTTCTCTTACAATAACCATAGTTCAAATAACAACAAAAAATTTAGTAGACAAGGTTGACTACTTAATGGAAGCTTATGGTTGGGCTCCACATTTTACATGTGCCTGTCACCTTATAAGGGCTAGAAAGTCCATGGTAGAATGAAATGTAACATCACTATAATGTAGCTAAATAAAAATTGTTAAAATGCAAAATGGTAGCTACATCAGAGTAATAAATTCATATATATATATATATATAATCTTGATTTTGGCACCAAGTGGAAATAAATCTTACCTTTGTGTTTCTTGGTTGAACGGGAAGCTCCCTTCTCATACTAATTAAAATGGACAACTCTAAACTAGGTCATATATTTAAAGGAAATTCTAGTAGGATGTACCAAGAGATAATACCTCATTACACTTATTCCCTATAGGTAAATGTAATGGTGTGTTGCTATTTCTGTTAGGTAGCATAAATACTGTTGGGTCAAATTGAAGTAGTTCCTTCACCAAATCCAAGTAGTTGGCTGTTGGCATTATGAGACAAGTGTTGTCCTTGATGGCAAATCAGTCAGATGATAAATTATAGTGCAGCAAAGTTATTTTCAAGTTCACGGAATTTTATGCAGAGAAAAGTTTACTTCATGTAGAGAAAAGTTCACGGAATTTTATGCGAAGAAAAGTTTATTTCATGTAGAGAAAAGTTCACGGAATTTTATGCAGAGAAAAGTTTATTTCATGTGGAGAAAAGTTCACGCACTTTCATGGTTGGTTCATGGTATTAGTCCCACAGGTTTTGATCCTATGGTTTTGGCCCGTGGTATTGGTCCATGATTTGAGGAAGAGCTTGCCTATATAAAGCAAAGGAGATCATTTGGCTTGGGTATGCTTTTGGGTTGAATATCTTAAGATCCGAAATATTGGGTTATTGTTTCAAAAGCTCGATCTATATGAAAGTGAAGTGGAAAGCGAATCTGTGAAGGGTGATCTCTCGAGCGCTGCAGCTGCGGAAGTGAGGAGGCGCCGCAGGAGACGCCGCAGGAGGCGCCGTAGGAGGCGCCGCAAGAGGTGCCGCAGGAGGCACCACAGGAGGCGCCGCAGGAGACGCCGCAAGAGGCGCCACAGGAGACGCCACAGAAGGTGTTATGGGTTTAGTTTTCTGTTATTGTGGATCTGGTTATCTGGGTGACTTACTGGTACTTGATGATCATTTGATATTTATGGATCCAAT
>APFE031730054.1:1736-12752 GCA_000404065.3 Pinus taeda | reverse complement strand
AGTGCGTAGCGACGCAGGCCAGAGAAAAGGAAATTGCGTATCTGCCTTAAGATCTTTTGTTGACTAATTTTTTGTTGATAAAGTGTTCTGGGTTTAGTTTACTGTTATTGTGGATCTGGTTATCTGGGTGACTTACTGGTACTTGATGATCATTTGATGTTTATGGATCCAGTTTGAAAATTTATGAAAAGTAGTCCTTGAAAGAAAAGAAGTAGGGGGTTGTAGCTCCCTTCCAGGAGAGACTGGAAAACGAGAGAGAGTTGTAGCTCTCTGCAGGTTGCAGCCTACGTACTGGTAAAGGACTGCACCAGTACAAAGACATTGTAAAAGGATTTCTAATTTGAAAGAAAGATAGAGAATATGGCAGCAGGTGGTTCACCACATGGGGTTTCCACCTTAATATCTGGTGTCCTTGATGTGACTATCTGTTTTTCTTGCTCATTATTTTATGGTACTGATATGAAAAAATAATTCAAAGTGTAAATAAGGAAGATTTGTTAAAAGAACTAGATAATACTGATTCACCCCCCCTCTCAGTATTATTTTCAACATTGGCTCCATTGGATGCCATGAGCATTATTGTATGGCCCTTTCTATATTTTGTTTGAGCCATTTGTGGATATTTTACTAGTAAATCTCTCACAATATCTATGTAACCATTTCTTGCAGCCAGATGCAGGGCATTCTTGCCATTGCTTCTTGCAATCCTTGTCAGCTGAATGTCTCTAGAAAGAAGATAATTAACCACCTCAACATGAACCTTAATTGAAACAAAAATAAGAGGCGTGGCATTTGATAAATCCAAAGTTTTGCTCAGATTAGGGTTATGGTTCAGAGGTTGCTTGACAACACTTGCGTACAATTTATTAGCAAACTTCTTATGAATGTATTATGCTGCATATATGTAAATCAACATTCATAATATGTGATCCCATAAACCTATTAAACCTCAATATAAAAAAAAATGAATTCCACTATTTAGTAGTCCACAAGTCACATGCATCAAAAGAGAAAAGTGCATAGAGATTTCTTACATGGCATGTTAGATAAAAAATCAGGCACAAAACATAAGATAAGAATTTGATTTCGTATGCATTATTGTTTTGAAATTTGACCTAAGAATTTTTTTGAGCAGGTTTGAAGATAAAGTATTGAGTACCATTTCTTTTGTTGTGTCTCTCTAATGATACCCAATAGCACATAAGCATCATGGAATCTTGCTAGTCAAAATGGCGATGCTAAATCACCTTGGACTTGAGGCGGTTGTAGTGCATTCTTTGTTTGGTAGAGGGGAAGTATTTTGATTGAAGGGTGGTTCTCTCACTTTTATTTTATCCATTGGATGCATGATGACAATCACTTTACCTTGCACCTTTGTCTATCAGTGTTGAATCGTGTTGACTAAGAGTGGTGAAGTAAAGTATGTTCCCTATTATGGAATTTAGTGATTATGATTGTATACACATTTTTCTAAACCTCTTTACCCAATGAAAGCCTTTTGTGATGAGAATGCACTAGGACCAAATGAAAATAGCCTCAGGTGTTTAGATAGAAAAATCGTAGCATGAATATTACTCACAATTATTTGCTCCAAGTACACCTTAGCTAGAGAGGATTCATTTGGTTAAACTCATTATTAGGGTTTGCCTTTATCAAAAGTGTGTTGTGTAGCTTTTAAAGGCTTGTGGCTTGCAGTTGGCCCTATACATGAACTTGGAATGATGATTGATCTAGTATCAACCATGGGAAAAGAACATATTGAATGTTGGCTCCATTTTGTTATTTACATATATTAGTAATTCTTGAATTAGTAACTCAACACTAGGAATGCATAGGTGTTGCCCTGAATTCTTCCACACCTGAAATGCTTACATTGAAGAAGCTACTTCTGTTGATTATGTCAATATCTGAAATGAGACACTAGAAAATATTAATACAAGAATATAGCATGAGTCAACAATTTTGTAAAGGAGTTTTGCGTTCCACATAGTAATAAGTGATAGGAATTTGTGGGTCTATTAATTATTTTGGATCATTCATCTAAAAAGTTAGGCTAATTTTTTTTAGTAGTACTGGAATATGGTCTTAATCCCTATCTATGGTGTTTAAGTGAACTTGGAAGAAGTATTCTGGGGAAAAAATGGGCTATACATCTGTAGCAGCCACTATGAGTACTTTTCTAGAGTTATTATGTTTTTTGTGTTTACTGAAAGGGCCAGAATGTGAAACAAGGTTAAGAAAAATGATCTAACATGAAAGAGGCCAGCCAATGCTAGGGATTTGTTTAATAAGACTTGAATTTTATCATCAGGTTTGTCAACAACATACGTACGAAGACTTTAATCCTAACAATATGATAATGTAGAAGGAAAGAAAAAATAATATTCATAGTTGATGACAGAAGTTAAAATATAGCTTGGTACCTAATAACTAAGAACAACACATGCTAATGCATAAGGAACATAACACCTTCATAGATGCCTTTAGTGGCAGATTATAAGAAGTTCATACACATCTAATTGTTGCAACAACAACACAACTAGTGCATATTTTTTTCATCTCTTGAGCATGCAAAAAGGGAGAACAACCCCCTCCACTTGGAAAAAAATTATAAGAAGCTTTGAAAATTTTTCCATCTCATTATTTGTGGGGCAAGCTAAAAAATATGTGGATGAGATTATTCAAGTGCATGTGATATGTAGAGATAGAAAGGAAGCTAGCACGGAGGAAACGAAAAAAATTTAGTAGACAAGGAGAGATATAAAGAATTCAAAAAGCTAATGTTGATAAGGACACCTATAGAAAAATATATCCCAATAAGGACACATATAGAAAAATATACCCCAATAATGACACCCTCTCAGTATATGTACTCATGTGTAGTGTGGGTATCGAATTCTACAATCATATTTATGATTTTTCTTACAAAACAATAGAAATAAGCTTGAATATCAACATTGTTAAAACCCAAGCGGGAGGATAAAGGCAAAGCAATGGCCAAGAATAATGCATAATGCCCCAAACATAGAAGAAGAAAAGGATGCATCTATTAAATTTGAAGCAAATAGGAGTGCAAGAAAGGAGTCAACAAGAGGGATTTCAAGAGGAGGAAGGGACCAGGATGATCTAGTTCATTCCAAAACTAAGAAAAATACTTCTACTTTGCAAAAGATGTCCAAGATAAATCTTGAAAATTTCTCTTAGGAATTAGGCAAGAAATTTTCAAAATTTAACGGGACTATGATCAATCTATGGAGTATAGTAAATCTCAGAGCCGATCTATGGGGCATGGAAAAACTACCACAACATCTGATAGAAATTACAATTAAGCAACAAAAACAGGTTGGAAAACAAATGTGCAATTGGAGAAGGTACTAGAAAAGTTGTATGAGACATGAACAAAATGAGTGAATTGGTTTACAATGTCAAGGGAGTGAAGGAAAATTTAGAATGGGGATGAGAAAAAACTCCTTAAGCTGCTAGAAAAACACCATAGCCTAGACACACAGGATAATACCTTAAAGAATTTTGGGTTTGAGCTAGGAGGTTATACCTATAATTTTGGGATTTTTTGGTTGCAGTTAGCCTAGTTTCTTGTTTATGATTTCTGTATAAATAGATAAAATTCTTTCTTTTATTGTTTAAAAAGAAAATTTGTGCCAAAATATGCTACTCTACTTAGATCCTTTTGAAAAAGGACCTTGAATGAATAATATTTTAAACCAATCATATTAGGAGCTTGTAATTAATACATGGTTCCAATTCATGGCATCTAGGATCTACTAGAGAAAAGATAATCATAATGAATTGATATGCTCACCATGAGAGAAGATATTTGCATGGCCCAGTGATGGAAAATATCCATCCTCAGAGGGGATTTCTCATACAAAAAAAGTGAGGGAGCCCAAAGTGCGAATTCCAGTTTTATCGATACATATCCAATGACTGTTACAAAAAGGTTGATTTATAATTATAATGTCTTCATATCTCTTCATCAAATAGTCACATTGTTGTCTCTCTACTAATAGTTATTATGTTATTATTATTTATTCAGTTGTGATTGTCTTATTCATAATTACCAATATGGTACGTAATATCTTGACATAATGTTTCCGTTATGCTTCTATTTTTGCTCAGTAAAGAAACTATAAAATCTATAGTCCTATGCCACCATACACTACTCATAGCTTCCCATAACGGACTTCACATTTATATTGTCCCTTGTCAAAAATGTGAGAAATATCCATGGTATAGGACATCAAAATAACCTATAAATTCTATATATCCTACAATTAAACACGTTTAACTAATTATTATACTCAAACTTATCTGGAAGCCCCATTGCACAGTCATCAAAATAACCTTAAGTGACACCCTAATGAAAAAGAATTCCCTAACTCATCTCTGTAATAATAGTAAATACCATCTTACCAGCAAGAGAACATTATCCTATGATTGATGCCTAACTAATATTTAGAAGAAAGATAAGGAAGAGTATTATCAATTCCAATTTCCATATCATTCCATGATTAGTTTACAAAAAACAACTTCTCAAAAGAGGCATGTTAAAGGGAGTTCATAAATATGTTAAGCACAACACTTAAGATAGATCAAACTGTGAAGAGAAGAAAATGGACATGAAAAACATTGGTATAGATAAAAATGTGAATGAAAAACCCGTCCTTCCAACATTCTAGTAGTGTAAGGTGACATCTAGCATGTAGCCCATGTAGGGAAGACTAGTAGATTATAACCTTTTTCAAATTTATAAATTTCAAATCTTACATTTCAAATTTTAGTAGATGGTTATAAATCTTATAAATTGAGAAATTTCAACTTATAGGTTTCTAAGTTGCAATGTGAGATGCATACTCATATTGCTTGTGGCATACACATGCCATTTACAAGGTTCCAATTTGTCCAAAACCTAGATCCATATCATATTATCTGAGGAAATATCACCTATAACATACATGAGCAAGGCATATGGATTAATATTTTCAGAGGCACTTTTGTATTCAATAATATAAAAAAAAATCATCTCTGGTTCAAAATCACTTCGTTGTAGACATTGGGGACAAAATTTCGGGTTCTCTTCTACATTGTTGTCCTTTCCACCTATAGTAGGAATTATAATAAGTTGTTGTATGATCCATACAAGTCTAACCACCCAAAGGGTTGAAATTTGGAAGCCTAAAACACTAGAAAGAACACATTGAATAAATTTTAAATGGACACATTAAATCTAGATTCAATATAGAAGCATGAGAAAGCACTTATCCTCATCCTCTGTTGATCGTAAGTTCATATATTGAATATTTTTTCATAATACAAAAGTTATTTAAAATTGAAAACAAAAAGGAAATAATTTCCTGAATAATAGTTTCAGATCTTATAAAATTTGTTTCACATTATTGGATATTGACATTGGTCATATGACATTATAAACATAGAGAACTTCTCATAAATGGTTGCATACCTAAGTGCTCGAATACACTAGTGAAAACAACACGTGATAGCATTACTCAATTAAAAAAGAAATCAAGAAATTCTTGAAGCAAATACCTATATTCCCCATGAGATCTCTATTTCCATGCTAGCACTTAAAAGTTTTGAACTGCCCTAGTCTCACAACATGTGGATTGAATAAGACATATGATCCTTATAAGTAAGAACCTTTTTTCCCTTTCAAGTTGAATATGTAGCAGAAATGATAGAAGCCACACTTGTAGCCTTCTCTATTGCCTTTGATCTCCTAGCTCTTATTTCCATTTGTTGACTAGATCTTGCCTTTATATTATATGTCATTTGCAAAGGGGATGTAAAAGATTTGGTTGCATTTTGTTAAAAAATATTACACTCCCTTCCAATTGCAGGTGTAGAACTGGTGGACCTTGAAGATTTATATTCACATTCCTCTTCTAAGTGAATTACAAACAATTGAACTCTTTTTGAAAAGTTCATATCTTCTAATCGTTCCATTTCAATAAGGAAATTCCTTCAATTACTCACTTTATTATGGTGTTTGACCTTCTAATAAATAAAGCACCTCTTTAGCATCCTTCACAACTATCTTTGCTAAAACTACAACTAATCTATTAAACTGGGAAATAAAAACATGGCCTTTTTGAGAAAAACAATTTGAATGGCCTACAAAATCTTCCTAAGGTTAAAAGATTTTTGAATTTATAGATCATATACTTTTTTTTGCAATTATCCCATATTTCTTTCTTTTAGCATAGTCTAAACCTATATGTAAATGAAAATTTCCACAAGTATTCGTGTTGGATATTGCTTTTGAATTTAGACTGTGGGTGAGAAAAAGTGATGTTTGATGTTTCAAGTGTGTTGGGTTGTGTTATATTCTTTCCACGACTAGCCCACGTAGTTAACCAGGGGGTTAGAGGGGGGGGGGGGGCGGAGCCCCCCCTTTCGTTGCGCCAATTGTGTAGCGAGAGGGGGTCAACAGGGGTTTGAGGTGTACCTGTAACCACTTTATGGGTCTGGGGTAGCAACCCCGGAAAATTTTGGTTTTGGACCCCTATGTTAGGTTGGGCGGACCCACCTATGGTTTTGTGCATGATTTTCGCACATGTTTTTTGGACGCGATGGTTTTCGGTCCATGGTTTGGGACGTGATGGTTTTTGGTCCATGGTATTGGATGCTTTGGCATGTATAAATATGTATTGTAACATTTGAAAGGAATATAATGAAAAATCAAGCTGGTAGTCCCGGTTTTGGGATCCAGGGGAAAATCTCTATGTATATGTGTTTTAATGTGTTATGCTCTCGCTATTGTTTATTTTTTGTGTTTTAGAATTCACATGTAGGTAATTATGTACGAGGTTTAAAACCTACATTTGGTATCAGAGATGTTTTGGCTTCAAGGGGACGCCTTTGTTGCTGAGGGGTTTCGCTCGGGCCTGTGGTAGACCTTGTTCAGTGGGAGATCTACAAGATCGATTTTGGTGGTGAAAGAAGATGGCGAGCAGTGGAAAGATAGAGATTGAGAGATTTAATGGTCAGAGTGTTGAGTTGTGGAAACTCAAGATGGAGGATCTGTTGGTGGATAAAGATCAGTGGATTGTGGTAGATTCAGGTACTAAGCCAAAGGGAGTGTCTCATAAAGAATGGAAGAAGTTGGATCGGAAGGCAAAGAGCACAATACGATTGTGTGTCTCAGATTCAGTATTGCTGAATGTATCAGGGGAAGCTACGATGAAGGCTTTGTGGGACAATTTAGGGACTTTGTACCAATCTAAGTCTCCAGTGAATAAACTGTTCCTACGAAAAAAGCTATATAACCTGAGGATGAAAGATGGAGACTCAGTGACAAAGCATCTGAATGCATTTATTATTGTGGTAAGTCAGTTAGCATCTATTGATATTAAAATTTTAGATGAAGATAAGTGCATCAGTTTGTTGTATTCTCTACTAGATTCATGGGATAGTTTGGTTATTGCAATAGGTAGTAATGCAACTGCCTTGCATTTTGATGAAATAGTCTCATCCTTACTAACGGACGAGATGAGACGAAAAAATATGGAGAGCCAGAATGGTGATGCCTTGTTTGTACGAGGGTGGCCCTAGAACGGAAACAAAAATAAGTCATCGAGTGGGAGATATAAATCTAGAGGGAGATCTAAGTCTTGAGGAAAACCTGTAAAGGTGGTGTGCTGGAAATGTAGAAGGGAAGGGCACTACAAAAGGGGCTGCAAATCTAAAGCTCTTGATAAAGGAAAGAGATCTGATGATGCTCCTTTTGAAGAGGCGAAAACTACCTCAGATGTGGGGGGGGGATGTGTACTTGGCTTCTTCAAGTACACATGTAGATCATGAGGCATGGTTGATTGACTCAGGTGCATCCTTTCACTTCACTCCCCATAGAGAGTGGTTCTGTGAGTATGAGAAATACGATGGTGGTGATGTCTTCTTAGCGGATGATAGGAAGGCTACAATAGTTGGTCACAGAAAAGTAAAGTTGAAGTTGCAAGGTGGAAGGGTTAGAACACTTCCGGGTGTTCTGAATATTCCTGCATTGGCCAGAAATCTGATTTCTGTAAGCAAGTTGGATGATGCAGGTGTAAAAACAGTGTTCGAGAAGGATACTTGCAACATGGTTTGGGGAGCACTGGTATTGATGCGGGGAGTTCGGATTGGAACTCTATACAAGCTACAAGGTAGCATGGTTGTTGATGGGTGCAACAGTTCTATGGTTTCTAAAAGTGGAGCATAAAATCTAGTGGTCTCTGGAGAGAAGACCATGTTGTGGCATCAAAGGCTTGGACATAATGGAGGGAAGGGCCTTCGAATACTTCATGGTAAAGGTATGGTAGAAAGTATGCGTAATAACTCTCTAGATTTTGATTTCTGTGAAAATTGTGTATATGGGAAGCAAAATCGGGTGAGTTTCCCCTTTGGTGGTGAGAGGGCAAAACAAATATTAGAGCTTGTGCACAGTGATGTGTTTGGACCTGTGAAGGTTCTATCACTAGGCAAGTCTATGTACTATGTATCATTTATAGATGACTTCTCAAGGAATAATGGATATATTTCCTTAAGAAGAAACCTAAAGTCTTTGACAGGTTTAAAGAATTTAAGGCTCTGGCGGAAAACCAGACATAGAAGAAGATAAAAGTGCTAAGGACAGATAACGGTGGAGAGTTTTGCAGTAAGGAATTTGAAGAATTCTGTAAGAAGTGTGATATAGCATGATAGAAGACTACTCCATATACACATCAACAAAATGGAGTTGCAGAAAGAATGAACAAGACGTTGATGGAAAGGGCAAGAAGCATGATCAATGGTGCTGGGTTAGGACATAAATTATGGGCAGAGGCAGTGGAGACAACATGTTACCTGGTCAACAGATCACCTTCATCAACGTTGGAGGATAAGACTCCGCAAGAGGTATGGAATGGTAAGAAACCCTCTCTTTGACATGTGAGGGTATTTGGGTGTGATGCATATGTACATGTTCCAAAGGAGAAACGAACCAAGTTGGATAGTAAATTTGAAAAGTGCATCTTTATTGGGTATAAGGATGGTTTAAAGGGTTATAAGCTTTGGAACCCAATAACAAGGAAGGTTGTGTATAGCCGATATGTGGTGTTCAGAGAGGTGAAAGATGTTATTAAACATGAAGTGCAACCAAAGGAACCTGAGAAGATAGAGTTTGAACTAAAGGAGGAAGAATCAGGCTCTACAACAGAGGAGGAATCAGAAGATGAAGAGCCACAAATTCCAGGTGTGAGAAGATCAGTTTGAGAAAGAAGGCAGCCAAAAAAGTATAGTCCATCTGCTTTTTGTTCAAATTTTGCTTTATCTATTACAGATGATGATCCCGGAATTGTGAAGGAAGTAGTAGATTCAGAGGATGGAAAACTCTGGAAAGAGGCCATGGTTGATGAAATGACATCTTTGCACAAAAATGAGGCTTGGGATCTGGTGGAGTTGCCGGCTGGAAGGAAACCCATTGGCAGCAATGGGTGTTTCAAGAAGAAGACAAAGCAGAAGGAAGGTGGAGAAATACAAAGCTCGGTTGATAGAAAAGTTATTCCCAGGGCGGGAATTGATTTTGGTGATATTTTTTCTCCTATTGCCAAGGAAACTTATTAGATACTTTATTTGTTCGCGCTGCTTTGTTTGAGGTAGAACAAATGGATGTGAAGACAACATGTTCTTCATGGGGATCTGGAGAGGATATCTACATGAAACAACCTGAAGGCTTTGCGTGAAGGATAAGAAAGAACTAGTATGCAAGTTAAAGAAGTCTCTGTATGGGTTAAAACAATCACTAAGGATGTGGTATCAGAAATTTGATACATTTATACGGGGACTTGGCTTCACCAGAAGCGAAGAATATCAGTATGTGTATTTTAAATTAATTGGTGACCATGTTATTTATCTGATCTTATATGTGGATGATATGTTACGGGTTGGAAATGACAAAGAAATTATCCAGGATTTGAAGACCTAATTGTCCTCCAAATTCAACATGATAGATCATGGTGCTGCAAACTATATTTTGGGCATGGCAAATAAAAGATATTGGGAAAAGAGGAAGCTCTGGTTAAACCAGAGGAAGTATGTCGAGAAAATATTGCAGAGGTTTAATATGCAGGATAGTAAACCGGTGAAGGTTCCTATTCCTGTAGGTGTGAGGTTATCTGCTGAATAGTGTCCAAGACACAAGAAGAGGAAAGAGGACATGTCATGTGTTCCATATGCAAGTGTGTTGGTGAGCCTAATGTTGCAAGGTATTAAGTAGACCCAACATTACACAGAGTGGGAGTATTGAAGCAGGTTTTAGTGTCAAAAGCTAGGGAAGAGCACTGGACAACAGTGAAGTTAGGTTTCAGGTATGTGCGTGGCCACTTAAATGATTATGGTTTTGCTAAACAAGAAGACCAGGATTGGAATAGAATTGGATATTCAGGCTTTGTGATTAGACTGGTTGGAGATCTGATCAGAGAAATCTACAAGTGGGTATGTGTTTAACCTATTTGGAGGTGCAATTAGTTGGATGAGTAAGAAACAATATGTAGTGGCACTATCAACTACAGAGGCAGAATACATTGTAGCCACTCATGCAAGCAAGGAAGCAGTTTGGTTGTAGAGATTGTGTTCAATGATCGGGTTAGTACAGGGAGTTATAAGGATAGACTGTGACAACCAAAGTGCAATTTTCTTGGCAAAGAATCCTGCGTATCATTCAAAGACAAAGCACATTGATGTTCAGTATCACTTTGTGAGGGATATGATAGAAGACAGAAAGGTGTTGGTGGTAAAGGTGGACAATTTGAAGAATACTATAGATGCATTGACAAAATTTGTGAGCTCTGAGAAGTTCCCTTGGTGTAGAGAAACAATGGGTGTTTCAGGGTTGGAAAAATGACTAAGCTCTCTTGTGGCCCCTTGTGGAAAGAAAACAACAAGTGGGAGAATGTTGGGTTGTTTTATATTCTTTCCACGACTAGCCCACGTAGTTAATTAGGGGGTTAGAGGGGGGTGGAA
>APFE031730050.1:0-27527 GCA_000404065.3 Pinus taeda | reverse complement strand
CCTCCTCTGCATCTGCCTCCCCCTCCTCCTCTTTTCCCATTGCCTCCTTTGACATCTCCTCCCCTTCCTCCTAACGCTCCTCCTACCTTGTTGCCACCTCCACCACCCTCTCTGTCCTCCCCCTCCCCTGCCGCCACCTCCCGCCGCCTTGCTCCACCTCCTCCCACTTCCCCTCCGCCTTTTGCACCTTCTTTTCCTCTGTCTACAATCATGCAACCTTCTCCCTTGCCACTCGTGTCTCTTCACCATTGCATCCTCCTCCTCGTCCTCCTCTACACATATCACCCCACATTCCTTCCTCTCACTCTCTTCCCCACACCCTCCCCTTTGTCTCTCCCCTTTCTTCGCCTCTCTCTCCCACTCCCTTTCCCTCTTCCCCACTCCCTCCTCTTTATCTTTCCCCTTTCTCCCCTTCCCCCTCCCTCTCCCTCTCCTCCATTGCCTCCTTCATTATTTCCCTCTACCCGACCCACTCCATCCCTCCCTCTTACACTCCCACTGCCTACCACCCTTCTAGGCTTCATCTCTTCCCACCACCATTTCCCTCCCTCACTCCCTTTCCCGCATCGAATCTTTCATAATATCTACAACACATTATACTGTTACACTCAAATAATATTAAAAAGACCATATATTATAACATTAAATAAAGTTCACAAATCCAATAAACAAATATATCATCACTTATAAGACTACTTTGTAAAATAAATAAATATAGTTTTATGATATATTTAATTTTATATTATAATTATTATTTAATCAGATTTTCCTTAAATAATATTAAAATATTTGTATAAATAATAACCCAACATTAATAACAATGTGTCATAATGGTTTTTGAATTCTAAATATTAAAAAACAAAATCTACAATATAATGAAAATATAATGAAAATATCATGTAATACTATACTCAATAATAAATAAAATAATTGATGTAATAAAATATCTATCACATATAAAACAATAAAACACATTAAAATTATAAGAGATAAATGATAATATATTTAAAAACAATTATCATTGTCTTTGTGGTCCCTGCAAGAAGGGAGCAGGGACCACATAATTGACGTGCTTAATGGAAAAAAGGAGATCCAATCTCTAGGGAAGTGACATTGTTATTGGCCTTTTTTGCATTACATGCACATCACAACGGTTACTTCGGAAATTTGAAATCTTTGATTGGCATTTCAAGCAAATTTCAAATAGGCCAGGTATTCTGCCCTCCGGAATTGTTGGTCGAACGTCAATTTTGACGATGATCTACCTGAAATAGCGTTTTTGAGACATACGCAGGAAGGGACCAGTGACCACGGAACCACATGCTTTTCATGGTTACTCGAAAATGGCCAATCCAAGGAAGTTATGTCGACATTGCCCCATTTCGATTACATTGGAGCTGTAGTGAAATTATTGTAAATAATTCATACGGTGATGCATATGATCGTTTTTTTTATTTTCTTCATTTTTCTTTCCCTTTTAAGCATGCCCCTTTTCCTTTTGATTTTGGCAATGTTATTGGGAGTGAATCGTAATAATATTACATATATTTTTTTATAGATATATAAATTTAATTTCACTAAAATAACACTAAAACTAAACCATTAAAAAACATCTAAACTAAATTAAAATTTACTTTGATATTCCCTTTACCTATAAATTTTAAGTTAATTGTGAATTAACAAATCATTGAGATTTATAAATTTTAATTTAATTGTGAAATAGAAAATTATTGACATTTATTTCATCATGGTCCATAATTGATTTTAAGACTATCTATAAATATGAAACACATCAACTAGAAAATTAGAGCTTACCAAAATTATTGAAAATATAATAATATGTGAAATAACCTCAATGTAAGTTTTACATTAGGTCACCAATTATACTTAATATTTTGTTAAGCCAATTACATAACAAAATAATTATGTTAACACCACAAAATCTTTGAAACCTTTTTCCTATTAGAGACAACAATATTGTATGTTTGATTTTCAATGAATTTAGTGATGCTACTGTAGTCCATTCTCTAGTACACAGATATGATCATTACATGTTTATGGAAAAAGAGATTATGTTTTCCCATATATACATGACAACCCACACACACACACACACACACACACACATATATACATATATATAATAGATAAGACTTTCTTCTCATAACAAAATAATGTTTTCTAAATTAAAATATGAAAACAACAATATACATAATACAAAATTTCTATTTAATTAGAAACCAACCCAGTATTCTGAAACATATGGATATTCTTGAGGTCAAGATCTTTGTACATGTACAGATAATAGTAAAAGTAATTACAATCTCCCTATCATGTGCAGCTATAAAGTTAATATCTTTTGATCTATAATTTTTAGCAAAGGAGATAAACATCTATTGTAATATAAAATGTAGAACCTACAATGTTGTTATCATTTTTAAGTGGAAAATTTATTGTTGGATACGTAAACCAACAATTTTATCAAGTTACATTCACGTCTTTGTACCTTCTTCACAAAACTAACTTTCCTTATACAAAGGTTTCACATAACCTCCAAAACTTGGGCCCATGATATTCTAAAGCTTACCTAACGATCATAGAGCTTTTACCTCTTTTGCTACTAGGTAAAAGGATTGGGAAAAAAATACCATATACTAGGTGGGAAAAATGCTAGTGACTTATTAGCCTACATTTATTTTTTTTGCATGTTTATATTGTTTCCACTTTTGATTTTGGTCAATATAGTGATGAATAGAATTTCAAAGCAATATTTTTTCAAAATATTTTGATACCACATAGATACACAAATTCCACTGGGGGGATGGACAAATTTAAACACATATGTAGAAAAATATTGGTAAATAAAAGGATTTTCCTTGTCATTATTTATGATTTTCTTGAGATTAATATGATGCCACGAACTCTCCTTTGATGTTTACCTCAACAACTTTAAATTCCTACTATAGTAACAATTCATGGCAAGCGAAAAAAAAATAGTATTATAAATGTTCATATGTTTCTAAATGTGCACTACATAAACTTAATCATTAGTAGAGGATCAACGAAATCATCTTGTAAGAATTTTTTCCTTTTTTACTTAAGCTAAAACATAATTAGAGAATAAAGAACTTCAAAATATTTTTTTATGTCGTTACACACGACAAAACTATTTGAAAAATTCTACAAACAAACTAATTACAACATGTCTCGAGAGAATTGAAGGCAACAATATTGAGAAAAAAATTGTTTACCTACCTAGTTCTTTTCTACTTAAGCTAAAACAAAATTAGAGAATAAAGAACTTAAAAATATTTTCTTATGTTGTTACACAGGACAAAACTATTTCAAGAATTCTACAAACAAACTAATTACAACATGTCTCCCGACAATTGAAGGCATTGATATTGAGAAAAAAATTGTTCAACTAACTAGTTGAGCTAGGATCATTTGACACACTTTTCATATTATTTTTTCTGTTGATATTCATATGACACCAAGAAATGGTATAAGATATCCACCTCAACAACTTCTGATCCTTACTATAACAATAAATCATAGAAAGTGGAAAATAAACTTTATTATAAATTTTCATATGTCTTTTTGTGTGGACTACATAAATTGATTGTTCACTAGATGACCAACCAAATCCGCTTTTAATATTTTTCTTTTCTCTTTCTTAAATAAAAACAAAATTAGGGAATCAATAACTTTGAAATATTCGCTTCAGCTACTAAACAAGACAGAAATATTTCAAAAATTCTACAAACAAACCAAGTAGAACATGTCTCTAGAAAATATAAGGCGCTCTACTCAAGAAATCAATTCTTCACCTAACTACTTCAGCTAAGATCATTTGACCGAATTTTAATATTTTTTTTTCAACCAAAAAATTATGGGACCACCCAATAGAGGTCGTTTATACAATTTTCTTTCACAATTTTCACATAGTAGAGCATGTATCCGGAGATTTGAAATGACCACAGCCAAAAACACAATATGAGTCTTTGTCAGTTGAAGTATACTCCTTCCACACTTAATATCCATATTCTTATGAAGTTTTTGTTACATACTTCCCTGATAAAAAGTAGATATGAACATTTAGTAATGAAATGATGGTATCACATTTGGTCACCAATTTTTTCGTTCATATTACTACCTAAGTGAACTTAAAGTTAAAATGAATTTATGTTAGTTTTATTATATGAGATCCTAACATAATGAAAAATAATTTAGAAAAATAATTTTAAGCTAATAACATAACAAAAGAATATTTTTAGAAATACAATTACCTGTTTGAGGATTTACAACTTAAGCGTGCATTTAGTAACTCTAATGATGTAGTAATATCCCATCCTCCAATAATAAGTTTGGATAATTAGTTTTACATGTAGCCCATTATCATATACGTGTGTGTGTGTGTGTGTGTATTAGTAGTAGTAACTTTTAATGATGATATATAAGTTTTACATTTTTAATAAAATATATTATCACGTGATGTAAATATCTTAAATGGGAATGTGAGTTAGTAATAGTAAGGTTCCCAAAAGTCGAGTATGAATGAATGATACATTTATAATATTTTTTAAGAAATTAGCTAATACAAGAAAAAAATTATATTTTAATTTGAGAGCTATCTATAAGAACGTTTAATTGATAAAAATATATAGAATTGTGTCAAATTCATTTTTATAGCCTCTCAATCTTTTCATTTAATCTAATTCATCGTCCAAATTTTTTTATAACCTAGAACTAGGAAATAGGAGGAATAGACATAGTGCAAACAAAAAAATTCATATATTGTTCATTTGCAAGCCAAATTATAGGCTAGATAAATATTGCCCATGGAATCCAACGCATTCCAAATAAGGAGAATATTGTTCAAAAAGTATCTCAACAAAACTCCAACAACCAACAACTCAATCATACCTATTTACTAATGTAAGAATCATTCCAAACCCCCAATTTAATTATTACATCTATATCATTACAAATATTATAATAAAATTGATAATTTAAAATTAGCATGTCACACCTGTGTGAGTGGTCATCCTTGAAATTTATACTCACTTTAAAGTCTCTTACAATAGCCTTTCCATGACCACAATTTTCTATCTTCTCATTCAACTCATTTAAGACATAATCGCCTCTAACAACCTTTGATGAACTTTGTATAATTGATGCTTCTAAAATCTCCCAAAGGACAATCTCAATATTGGACCGTATCTAGGAGTCAATTATCCAGTTGACCTTTCTATCGAAATGGATCTCATTACAATACCTGTAATTGATTCTCTTGAACCCTAAAGCACAACAATAACCACCAATATATAACAAATTCATACAATTAAATTAGTTATGTGTTTTAAGGACACCGAAGAATGTTGAGAACTGTTAATTTAATTATATTCCTGTATTCATTAATTTATTTTCAACTTTTTAGAAAAAAAGAAACAACCTAACGAACAAGACAAAGAAAAACCCATAACAACAAATATAATCACATTCAAAAAGCACCTCCAAAATGTTTGAAAGCATATAATAATAATCTTAACAATGTATACTTTGAAATGGGAACTAATACGAGTATCTATTTTTTTGATGTAGCAAAAAAATCAACAGATTTTGAAAAGTGTTGACGCTTTAAATCTTCTTATGTATCATGTTTTTAAATGTCAGTGATTTTCATATTAGTTTTGAAAAGTGTCGATGTGGCATCAACCCCTTTCTTTAAAGGACTTATTTTTGAAATTTTGATTTTTCTAATGTATTAGGTCTAGACTTTTTTTTTTTTAATGTTGATTATTTAACCATTTTTTAAATTCTCTTATTCCTCTTCATGTTTTTCATCCTTAGATATTTGGTTTTTAAGGCTTTTCAATTTCTCCTTTTGTTTTCTTTTGCACTATTTTTTTATAATGAAAATTTTAATTTTTTGCAAAGTTAAAAAAAAAAAAAAAAAAAAAAAAATTGAGATTATGATTTTTTTTATATTTATATATCGTTAATTAGCATTTCAATACACAAAAAAAATAATTGTCACCAAAAAATAATAAATTTAAAAAACTCCACAAAAAAATACACGTTTTGCATATAGATATAATAAAAAAATATGTATTTTAGTACATTTTCGCCAAAAACCCACATTAAGAAAAAAATTGTTGAAAAATTGAATAAAAAAGAGAGGATAAATAGAAAATTTTACGAATTTTGTATTAAAAAATGATATTTGAAAATAAAAAATTCAAAAAAAGATGTATTTTAAGTAAAAAAATTAAGCATAGAATTAAAAAAATAAATAAAAACCTTACATATAAAAAATTTAAAAATAAAAAATACAATTAAGTTATAAAAAAATCCATTAAAAAGAAAAAATAACATTGAAAAAATAAATTTAAAAAAAAAAAAAACAAGAAAAGATTGTTGTGTAAATATAAATTTTGAAAATAAAAATAGTTAAAAAAATTATAAGAAAAAGAAACCATATCAATGTGAAAAAAAATAACTTATATAAAAAGAAAAAAAATCACTATAAAAAATTTATTAAAAAAAAAAACCTTTTTTGGGCTTCTTGGTGGGCTCAACTTGATTTCAAGAATCGAGTGAGGGGCTCATCCGATGTTATGAATCAGATGCAGCCTTGCCGAGTGGTTGAAGGAGGCACGGCCTAGGGCTAGCGGAGAAGCGATGGAGCCTGCCTAGGGGCTTGGCGAGGCATGGCCTTGTGTAGGTAGAGCTACGTGCACCTTTGCTCACCGAGGGTCGCGGGTCTGCCCGCATGCTTAATCCAATTATGAGAATCAGATGTGCTAGCCAAAGGGCCTGAAGAGGAATTACATTTTTTTATTTTTTTTATAATAATCATCATTTATTTTATAACTTTTTCTTGTTTTATGGCTTTTTTCTTTAAATTTTTAATAAAAATATATAGACTTGTAGTTGACATAAATTGGTTAAAAGAATTTCCACCACCCAAGTGCCTCCTATGCCACTAAATCTCAAATCCAACTAAATTAGGTTTCATAGACAATATTTAGTTACATTTCTAAAAGAACTAATGAAATTTATTTCGCAGTTAAGGAAAATGGACAACAATCCCACTCTAATAATAGATTAAAAAAAATTGTTGAAGACACAAAAGGACAAAAAGTCTCCAAATAATTACAACAATTAGACAACTCCACATAACGAGAATATAGGCGGAGATACAAGTGAGCCATAATAAGTGATTCATCTGAGAGAATATTTTGAATGGAAAAGGAAAAGGATCAATAAACCAAATTGAATAGTTGAAATGAAAATTTTTGATGTCTTAAAATAAGTACAAAATGAAAATGGACAAAATATGAACCAAATTCTATTTAATATGCATTAATAAGATGATGATGCTTCTCTTGAACATCATTGCTACTACTATTTGTGAAAATGGTGCCAACCTCATTAAATATAGGTTTTGTACCATTTTTAAGGTGATAATCTTTCCCTTACTTCTCAATAAAGATCAACCTCTAAATATGGAGGAATTCCATCCTCATCTAAAATAATTTCCTTATTATCGTCAATTATTTCTAACACTCAAGTTCAAGTTATTGAGAAATTTTTGCATACCACCACATGGAAAAAGAACTAGGGGGAGAGTCAATTGCTTTAGAATAAAACTTTAAATATCTTATCCTAAGGTTTCTTATCCCAATGACGATCAACCTTTGCTAATATAGCAAAATTCCTTCCTTATATTGAGTTTTAGCATTTACATCAGAGCTCTTAACATCAACTATAATAGTCTCACAAGTCAAAAACTTCACAAAGACCTACATATTACTTGGGATATGAAGGACAAGAAGAAGGGTACATTCGTCCAAATATTATAATGAACTATGCTTCTATCATATTCAAGATCATGCCTAGCGAAGATCAACCTTTGGTGATTTGGAGCAATTCCTTGTTTTGAAATTTAATTTTCGCATTATTGACAATCTCCGAGCTATCAACTTCATAAGTAATTTTCATGTTGGTTAGAATTTTGATATCTGCATTCCCCCTTCATAATTAATTTTCATCCTTGGTAGAGTTTTGAGATATTCATGATTTTTTTTAGTCATGGTAATGTGAAATATATAATGAGGTAAGTGTTTTGATGTTCATCTTAGTTTACTAGCCAATTTTTTTATATGGCTACACTAATTCCTAACAGGATCAAAGACCTTGCCTTTCATTATAAAGATTAGGACACACAAATTTTCACTTACCTTTTTTAAAACTTCTTAAAAACCATTTTGCAAATTTGTCAAGGTGCTACACTACATACATATTCCTTTGCAATTTAAAAGCAAAAATGATATTAATATCCAATAAATTTATATAGCTATTAGATAAAATACAAAATAAATAACATAATATGATATGTTAGACAAACTCTTGAGTGCTTTGAAGACCTTGTTTCGAACATCCTAAAAAATAAATAAAATATTAAAATGAAAATTAAATCCACAGCAAATTCTAAATGTCAAATCCATAATAATGTGACTAACGAAATGGAATGAATAAAAAATGGTAAAAGCATGAATTGAAGCCTTATTGGAAATATGTGTGTTGGAAAGATGTTTTTTTGAAAGATGTTTTTTTGAAAGGGAAAGAAGCAAGCATTAATGGAAAGAACCACCAAAATATAGAAACAACCAAAAGCATCCATCGAACATGGACAAAAAAAACCATCCACCGAAAATTTCAAAGAGGCGTGGATGATCCCAATTGGATCCATAAAACATTGTCAAAGAAACATGATTGTATCAGGTCGGGACAAATCTCTAAGAACTCAGAACAATGACCAAAAACACCCCTGAACAAGTGGCAATGGTAGCCAAAGTGGAACGATGAGGACCTCGATCAAAGTGCACTCACCGAGGCCCATGGAGACTACACAGTAGGTCAAAGTAGCCCCTGGGAGCCCTGGATCAGGAAAAGGAGGTGGATTTTGATGCAATTGCACATCATTGGGAAAACAGGGCTAAAATGGTGGAAGCCCGAGCACTCGGACACATGGCGAACTAGAGAACCATGGGCAGAAGAGGAAAAAAGTGCAAAACATATGAAGGGATGTCCTGCGCTCTGGAAACTACTGGTATTGATTTGGGCGCCCTCAAATGGTAAGAAATTTTGGATGGAGGAATAGCGATCCCACTCAAAGATCGATGTGTGGCAAGCGGAGGTGAGAGAAAACCATCGTTGATCGCACGTTATTGGTCAAGCAAATAAACCACACACGATGTGCGTATGATCTTGGATCTAGAAGATCCAGATCGAACGACTGAGATCAAGCCTGATGGAGGAAGCATAATCGATGAAGGAATACACCGTGATTTGTAAGGATTTGGAATCCATTCGACTGCCAAATATAAGGTTAGGCATGACAAGCATCAGATGGAGCATAGTTTTCCAGTTGGAGACAAGGTCTGGCTGTATATCAACAAGGACAGGATGCAAGGTGATGGTAAAAAGCTAAAGCCTATCAGGTATGGACCTTTTAGGATACCTGAGAAGATTGTTGAAAATGCTTTTCACCTTGATCTACGAGCTTACATGCACATCTACTCAGTCGTAAATGCAGATTGTTTGAGATTGTTTGAACCTTCAATGATTGAGGATCCTGAAGAGAAAAGTCAATTGCCTTCTATTGAATATCTTAATGAGTTACAGGAAGACAAAGTATTGGACAATAAGGTAAGGATGACGCGAAGAGGAGATTTTGAGTACCTCATAATTGGACTCAAAGGTTCAAAGACGAGCAGTGCGAAGTGGATTGAGATTGGACAAGTGAGACAACAATATCTTCACTTAGTCGATGCTTGAAAGAAAACCAACTTTTGGTGGTCCAAAATACTTTTCAGTGGGAAGGCCGTGATCGAAATTGGATCCATAAAAGACTGTCAAAGAACCATGACTGTATCAAGTCAGGACAAATCCCTAAGAATTCTAAATAGCGATCAAAAACACCCCTAAATTAGTGGCAATTGCAGCCAACATGAAACGATGGGGACCTCGATCAGAGCTCGCTGACCGAGGCCCATGGAGACTGCGCAGGAGGTCAAAGGAGCCCCTGGGAGCCCTAGATTGGGAAAAGGAGGTGGATTTTGATGTACAATTAGCGCATTGCTAGGGAAACAGGGTCGAAATGGGGTAAGCTCGAGCACCCGAATGCATGGCAAACCAGAGAACCGCGGGCGAAAAAGCCAAAAAGCACTAAATGTATGAAGGTGAGACCTGTGATCTGGAAACCAGTGGTATTGATCGAGGTGCCCTCAAATGGTAAGCAATTTTCGGTGGAAGCAGAGTGATCCCACTCAATGATCGATGCATGGCAAGTGGAGGTGAGAGAAAACTATGGTTGATCGCGCGTTATTGATAGAGCAAGTCAATTGTGCAGGATGTGTGTATAACGTTGGATATGGGAGATCCAGAACGGATGGTTGAGATCAAGCCCGATGGAGGAAGAAAAATCGACGAAAGAATATGCCATGATTTGTAAAGATTTGGAATTTGTTTGACCACCATGGTGGAGGAAAGACTTCATCCACGACTTAAGTGAAGAAATGAACCAACGAAGCAGGCTGGTGCCATATAGAGGAGGACAAATGGCCACCCCTTGAGTATTCACGCTGATGCTGAACAGGGAAGTCCAAGCATAGCTATAGAAGGTGAATTGATAAAGGTGGAAGAGGAACCGAACAGACATGAGTTCGAATGGCTAAAAACCATGAACAGAGAGAATACACAAGTCAAGTCAGTCACAACGAACCTTGAGAGGAAGACTGAACATTGAGAGATGGACACTAGAGAAGAAGGCAGTAAAGCAAAAGCAAAAAGAGATAGAGGGTTGATCTGACCAGTGACAGCATCGAGCACCAGAGAGCTTGAGAGATTCAAGCCATCCCATAGAGAAATCCGTCTAGACTAAGAACCACGTTTGGCTATTGCCACTGTAGACTACAAGGTCATAGAACTGGTAGGAAGAAGAAGAGTTTGTGTACTCTAGTGGCTTAGGGAATCCAAGAACCACCCTACCAAGCAATACCTGCTTTAGGAGAAGTCAGATTGAGTCCCTGTATTGTAATTCTCTGCTTAAGGGCACAATAAACCAAGGCCGCCAATGAAAGTTGGACTTGAGACATGGCCCTGTAGAATAGGGTGAACTCCTTATTAAAAATTATTGTGTCTTTGTATTTGCTTACTGTATTCCTGTACTGTATTTCCATTTTTTTGTCTGTGTATTAGAAATATGATCGATCAGCTGCTTCAATAACACATAACACACACCAACACATGAGTCTGTAATACCTTTGTTTAATAAATCTTCAACTGATGTCACTCATAGGGTGAATACCGGATCAATGGATTAGATTGAAATTTGAAAAAGCATGAACTCTCAACTGAAGAGAGAGCATGGAATCTTGTAGGAAGTACAGGTGGTAAAACTCTTGTAGCCATTGAAGGGAAGTGCAGAATCCCTATATTAAGTCTTATCATTTTTCCAACATCTTCCCTTTCCTTTGTCCATATCAATTGTGATTATTCTTGTGTGTTTGGCTAATATGTGGTCAGAGTTTGGGACTATTTGGGTCCAGTCTCTATTTGAGGCAGTCATGGTTCTATGAGATAGAGGAGGAGGCTGAAAGGAGAAGGCAAGAGGAGGAAAAATGAGATTTTTACCGACTTTTTGGGCTCATAGAAATCAATTATCTCTAAAAAATGGTATCGATTAGATTCTATTTAATTTCAATGTTTCTATTCATCTATGCTTTGTTGTAAGAACTAATTCCATTTCATAACCTTGTATTTTTCTTTGGTGCATTGTAAATTATTGGAGTGAATGAAGAGTTCACGTTGCAGGAAAATGAAAGAAATATGGAAGGAAAGAGGTGGTTGACGTTGTTGTTGTTCAAGGCATTCCAATTAGCTTGTTGAGCGTGAAATCCAATCCCAATTCTTGGTATAAAGAGATGGCCCTGTATCTCTCCTTTTGATTAGTTGAAACATGGTGCTTTAGCCAATTTTATTGAATTTAAGGCTCTCCTTCCTCCTCAATAATTTGTATTAAATTTAATTTTTTCTTTATTTCTTCAATCATCCTCAATAATTTTTATTACATATAATTTTTCCATCATTCCTTTAAGAAGTTATCCCCTATGAATTCAAGCATCACTATATTTTTAATGACTTCTGATAGCTCTGTATTTGGGTTTGATCTATTGTGTATTAGTTTATTTTGTGGTTTTCTAGTATAACCTCTTCTTTGTTAGTTTAACCCATTATTTTTTTTGAACATGACTTGTTGTGTATTGTGCTCTTTGTTCGTTTAATCCGCGGGTTTTCCCCTTTTGGGTGTAAAAATATACATTTTCGAAGGTGGATTCCTATATGTTTTCATTACTTAAATATGTGACAGAAAGATTTATTATTTTTATATAAAAGACAAATTCATAATCTTCAAGACAAATTGATAATTTTCATTATATCTTATTAAAAATATACATTTTTCTCTAATATTTATGTGGTATTGCATGCAAATTTATTTACAGGAGGGATTTCACCTCCTAGTTTTGCTGAAAGGGTTTTTTCTGAGAGTAAATATTGATGTAGTTATATATTATTCTTTTCTTCTCTCAAATACTGTAAGAGAATTATGCACACAATTATTAATAAAAATATTTTTTATGGAAAGGGTTAAACTTCTTCCCAGTTCTCAAGAAGGATGGGGCACTGTAAGAGAATTATACACACAATTATTTATAAAAATATTTTTTATGGAAAGAGTTAAACTCCTTCCAAGTTCTCAAGAAGGATGGGGCACCATTTTTCTTTCAGTAGTGTAGTTATCTTTGTTTGTGTTGATTACTTTTCTTTAAACTCATACCCATCAAAACATATTTTTTTAAAGATACATTTACTTTACAACATTTATATTTGAAGCATGTCATATTACACTTAATTGATCATCCATTGATATTATAACACTTATGACATTTGCATCTAACTCATAACACACTTACATTAAAAAAAAAAAAACTACTTTTTTCTACAAAAATACAAATTATACAATCTTTCACCATGCATTGAAAAACACTAAATACGATTATACTTAATAGATCATTCATATTGGTTTTTCTTTCTTCTGGTTTTCATTTTTAGTAATTTTTCAAGCTTTTTATATTGTATTATTTATATTTTATATAATTAGATAAGGGTATACATATATAATTTAATGTATTTATGTACTTATGTTGATATAGTGAATTGATACTATACCATGTTACTTTGAAATTGAGTAAGTGTGTGTTTAGTTGAATTGTGTGTTTTCTTTTTTGAAATTTCATATATATATGTGGCTGGTCCTAATAATGATTATTTTCTTTTGTATTTCGACACCAAATTTTATATAGTGTGCTTGTTTATTTGGACTAGTATTTTGTATCTTTATTTAATTAAAATACCATATATATGTGAATGCTTGTATCAATGTTTATTTATGAATATTTGTATGTAATTTGGAATTGTGATCATGTGTTTGTTGTATTGAATGATGAATTTGAATCGGTAAACATAATGTAGATTTTAATTTCTATATTGTGTGTGTGTGTGTGTGTGTGTGTGTGTGTGTGTGTGTAAAGCTGCATAAGAATATTTGATTGTTTTCTTTATTGACTTGAAATTTTATCATGTGCAATTAGTTATTTGAAATTGTATGTTGTGTGTTTAGTCCAATTTGTATATTGTGTGTTTGTTTGAACTTGTACTTTGTATCTCTCTTTATTTGAAATAGCATGTGTGTGTGTGTGTGTGTGTGTGTGTGTGTGTGTGTTTATTTATGAATATTTTTATGGTGTGTGGCTTGAAATTGTAATTATATGTTCATTGTAGTGAATTGTGATTGTAATTAATTTCATACCATAAATTTGACTTTGTATATGTACTGTATGTTTTAGTTTTTATAGTGTGTGATTCCTTATTTAATGTTGCATTTTCATATTTGGGTGTTTTTTTTGTTAAATTGAAATTGTATTATGTGTGTTTCATTAGTTTTTTAACACCCCTCCCTTGTGTACTAAATTATTGCCAACCTAAGCCGAGTTACAACTAGGTGTGATATCCTCCCTTGTGTGGTAAATTGTTGTAAACCTAAGCCGAGTTAAAGCTAGGTTTGATATCCTCCCTTGTGTTTTAAATGATTGTAAACCTAAGTTGAGGGAGGCTAGCTGTGATACCCTCCTTTGCCTCTTAAACTATTCTAAACCTAAGATGAGGAAATCTAGGTGATATATAACATGAAAAGAAAATGCGTTATTAATAAATTATTAAAATAAATCACTTAGAGGGTGGAGCACCAAGAGAGAGGAGATTCTTTCCAAATCCCATGGGGAACAGGAATAGAGATGAATATTTCATGATAATCTTCTATATGACATTCTAGATAATATTCGATGTATTGGATATCCATTGAATGGATGGGAGATAAAGATCCATTAGACATAAAAGCTTCATGGGAAATAAGGGAAAAATTTTATGAGGAAAAGCCTCCTGGGAGATAAATATGATCTTTTGCGAAAAAGACATAGGAAAATGGAAAATCCATAAAAGCGGGACGTTGATAGTGGTAACTAAATCATCAAACAGGGTATTAGATACCGAGTGATTGATCAATTTAGGGCAGTTGATCCTTGGCAAAATCTTCAGATCGAGGGGAATCAAAGGTTATTCATGGTTGGGTGATGGTGCTCCTCCCTCCAAGAGAGGTTTTAGTTGGCGTCAGATTTGTGGGATCTTTGTATGATGATTCTTACTCTCTATCTCCTTCTCTGTGTGTGTGTGTGTGTGTGTGTTATAGTTCCAGGTTTGTTATGAGAAGATTTTATTAAGTCTCTGTTATCATTCCAAGTTTTCTATGAGATGATTGCTTAAGTTTCCTCACCATGAGGATTTTTGAATGAATTACATGGGTTTGTGTACTAGCAAAATTATTAGGATGTTAAATCGAACAATTTAGATATGTGAACTACATAACTTCCTCTTTTATAGAAAATAAAGATTCAATAATGCATGTAACTGTCATGTGCTCTCATATGCATTTCAAAGTTATTAAGATTATCTTTACAGTGGTAGCAAAGAGTAGCATGATTTAGCGTTTTGCAAGTTTTGACGCATGTGGAATTATTATGGATGAATGTCTCCCATAGTATTATCAAAGTTTCACCATGGTCTATGTCATGCATAATGAAATTAGATGACATTGCATGTAGTATAAGGAATTGATGGAACATCCTTTTAGTTATGAATATATGGGTTTGTAACAGATCCTATGAAATTGACTTCAATATCATCAGGTTGCTGACGGTACCTAGTGTGTCTATGAGATAGGTTACCTGTATAATGCCTGATCTAAGATTTGTATTTAATTAAGAAATTCGTTATGGATGACAGAAACAAGACCTATAATAATGATGGATGATCATGATAGTAGAGTTTAATTAAGATCATTTATGTAGGTAAGGAAATTAGTATAGGTTGCATGTTATGGTTAGTTCCGTTTTCATCTATTAAATCATGTTTACTAAAAATCTGACACATAAGCCTTGACAATAACGTTAAAACACCATACCAGAACCACTCTGTAATTCAATTGATCATGACTATGGAGCCTATGACAGAATTACCAATGTTGATATAAGGGCGGGCTAAAGATACACTAAGTAGTATTGTTTCTTAACGATTAAATATAGAACAAAATAAACATTTATGTAATGGAAGCTTAGGAGCTAAATTCTAGGGTAGGCTAAGGATGTTCGTTACCAATGGTAATAAGGAAAAAGTTTAAACACTAATGCTTATGGACCAATCCACCTACGTAGCATTTCCATTACGGGTTTTAGAAAAAAAAAAATGTTCTCCATAAAGGTGAAGTTAAAATTTGAAGCTTAGAACATGTTAATGTCAGATTTATTTGTTGTGGTTAAAGAATGTTAGGATTCTTTAATGGTTTATTGAGGAACCATGAATATACATATGTTAATTCAATATATATGTAACAAGATATTAAATCAAGCAATTTAGTTAAAGAGGAAGTTTTTATGCTTTGGTGGAAGATGTTTTCTACCCCCATCTAGGTTGGATGCTCAAACACGTCCTCTAAGAAGACCATATGGTATCAAAAAAATTAATATAGGGTCAAATCCAAAAGAATTCTAAATAGACTTCAATCAAACCTACATAAAAGAACTATCAAGATAAGCTTTTGGGTCTTTGTGTTTCCCCTCTATATGTTTTTGAAGGTGCCTTTCCATGGCTGCAAAGTGTGTAATAAATCTCTAGAATTGTTAAGCTTGTCTCAAATCCATGGCCATGAGATCAATTCACGTGCTTAAACTTGAGTGTGTTTTAAAACGATAGGCCAACGACAAAAGTACCAAGGAAAACTAATTAGCTTTGTTATATAAAGAACATTTTTTTGGAGGTAAAGATGTTGTTATGACTTCTTTGGCATATTATATTATTGAGGAATTGAAGAATTCTAGAATTTAAAACTACAAAATATGACCTCCTCCAAAAATTTCTTCGACTCTATTTTTATGATATCAACTTGAGTGGGATGTTACAAATTATCGATTTCCGTGCACTAGATATTTAGGAATGGCATAAATGGTGAATTCAGGTTAAAAATCTTAAAGATGTGGCCACCCAAATACCTATAAATGGGGAGTAATCTCTAGAATAAAATAACATGGTTGACATAATGATCACATTGGCAAATTACAATGCATAGTGGTTAAGCTGTTGAAACATAAAAAGGGAAATAATAAATCACACTAGGTAAATGATTTAAGAATGAAGTATTGATCCAACGATTATTAAACTATGAACTAATAATCTACCTAAGATGAAATTATGCATGAATACATATTATATTATGAATATTGTGTTGCAACCACATGAAGTCTGAGAATGATTTACACTTGATAAAACTTTCTCTCATTAAAGAAATGAACCATGCTCATACAAATTCCTTGTCAACTTAACATATTTATTTTAATTGTTAGGAGAATATAAAAAAATGTTTGGAATGATACTGACATGTTAGTAAAATATGTGCACAAAGTTTTTGTCATGTAGGTGATACCATGGGAATGGTATGATGGGCTATAACAAAAATGGTAATATGCACAACAATATATACAGTACCCGTATGACTACATATGATATGAGTTTCAAAAATTAAATGTGTATTAGTGTGTATAATATACCTTGTGTATAGGTATGCATATAGTCATTGGAAAAATGTCTATCCAGGTAAACAAACTTGGAGGTTACCCAGAAGAAGGAAAGTAAGTTTGGTAAAACTAACTATGGTTAATCGCAGTTTGGCATACATACAGTTACAATGAATATATATTGTTATGTGAACTAATATGTTATGACCTTGCAGGCATATTAATGTGGAGAATATGCTAACTGATGTATTGTATGTAGAGAGACTACAGGAAGCTAGTGTTTGATAAGAACACAAACACTTGAGATAATGCAAGCTGAAGATATGCATTCTTCAGATAAAATAAATGATAAGCAATAGCTACCTTAATAATATTAAGTAATATATTATGATATTTATCATAGCTAAAATTGTGCATCTATAATTTCTCACAAATGGTTTGACAACAATGTTACAGGAAGCTGTGAAAGGAGACCACTCCTTAAGACCGATGTACCTATCGAAGGAGATGTGCTCAGAGCACTCCTTGTTACAGATGTACATTGGAAAAATTTCATCAAATGGGAGAGCCATGAGCGTTTCTTATTATGAAACCAGCTACCTGTGAATGAGGACATGATGCAGTTATACATCGAGGACAGTGTAAAATTTAAGGAGGGCAGTATTTAACACTCCTCCGTTGTGTACTAAATTATTGTAAACCTAATCTGAGTTAAATTTAGGTGTGATATCCTCCCTTTTGTGCTAGATTATTGTAAACTTAAGCTGAGCTAAAGATAATTGTGTTATCCTCCCTTCTATGTTAAATGATTATAAACCTAAGCTGAGGGAAGCTTGGTGTGATACCCTCCTTTGTGGGTTAAACTATACTAAAACTAAGCTGCGGAAAGCTAGGTGATATGTAATATGTAGAGAGAATGTGTTATTAAATTAATTAATAAAACAAATCACTTGGAGGGTGGAGCACTAAGAGAGAAGATATTCTTTCCAAATTCCATGAGGAATGGGATAGAGATGAATCTTTCATGATAAGCTTCTAGATGAGATTCTAGATAAGCTTCGATGGATTCGATATCCATCAGATGGATGCGAAATAAAGACCCATTAGACATAAAATAGTTTTGGGAGATAAAGGAAATATTTTATGAGGAAAAGCCTTGTGGGAGATAGAGATGAGCTTTTGTGAAAAAGACCTAGGCTAAATGGAAAAATCCATAAAAGTGGGATGCCACTATCGGTAACTAAATGATGAAAGAATGTATTAAATACCTCGTGCATTGATCAATTGAGGGAAGTTGATCGTTCGCAAGATCTTTGGCTCTAGGGAACCATAGGTGATTCATGGTTGGGTGGTGTTGCTCCTCCCTCCAAGTAAAGTTTTAGTTGGTGTCAGATGCATGGCATGTTTGTATGATGATTCTTACTCTCTCTCTATGATAATTCTGGCTTGTTTATGATAATATTTTATTAAGTCTTTGTTATTGTTCTAGTTTTTCTATGAAATGGTTCCTTAAGTTTCCTCACCATGAGAATGTTTGAAGGAATTGCATGGGTTTGTGTACTAATAAAATTATTAGGATGTTAAATCCAACAATTTAGATATATTGATTTCTTAATTTCCTCTTGTATAGAAATGATGGATTCAATAATGCACATAACTATCATGTGCTCTCATATGCATATAGACATTATTAACATTATCTTTGCAGTGGTAAGAAAGAGTAGCATGCTTTAGTGTTTGTATATGTTCATGCATGTGGAACAATTATGGAGGAGTGTCTCCCGTAGTATTATCAAGGGTTCACCATGGTTTATATTGTGCATAATGAAATTAGATGCTCCTTCATGCAGTATAAGGAATTGATTGTACATCTTTTTAGTTATGCATATATGGGTCTCTAAGATATCCAATGAAATTGACTTGAATATCACCAGGTTTCTGACAATACCTAGTGTGTGTATGAGATACGTTACCTATATAATGCATGATCTAGAATTTGTATTTAATTAACCAATTTGTTATGCATGATGGAAACAATACCTATAATAATGACGGATGATCATGATAGTAGATTTTAATTAATATAATTGATGTAGGTAAGGAAATTATTATAGGTTGCATGTTATGGTTAGTTCCATCATAATCTACTAAATCACGTCTACTAGAAATCTCAGACATAAGCCTTGACAATAAGGTTAAAAGACGATACTAGAACCACTCTATTCTTAAATTGATAATGATTGTGGAGTCTGTTATAGAATTACTAATGATGATCTAAGGGCAGGCTAAAGATACCCTTGCTATTATTTCATCTTAACGATTAAATATAGAAAAAAAAAGAAACTTTACAGAATGGGAGCTTAGGAGCTAAATTCCAAGGTAGGATAAGGAGGTTAATTATAGCTTCGAAATATATATTATGTGTTTTTCTAGTCGAATTTGTATTTGTGTTTCATATTTAAAAATTTAAAATTGTATGTTTGCTCATTTAACTTGGTATTTTCTGTGTTCTTTAAAATTGCATATATGTAATACCCCTCCCTTGTATTTATAACTTTCCTAACCTAAGCTGAGAAAAGCTAGGTCTACCATGTAACAAGAAAAGCAGATATTTTATGAAATAAATAGAATAATTAATCACTTAGAATAGTGAGACACCAAGAGAGGAGATTCTTGCCAAATCCCATTGGCGAATGGGAATAAATAATATTCATAATAAGACTTCAAGATCCAGATCTAGATGAGATAATGGATTTGGAGATATATATCCATTAAACTACTTAGCTGGAGAAACATGGCAAGTTAAGGAAAAGCATAAAAGCATTGATTGAGAAAAGGCAAGCTTTGATGAGCAAAATTCTCACGGGAGATAAAGGCGAGATTTTCTAAGAAAAGCATAGGAAAATGGATAAAAAGACCCATAAAAGCATGACGACACTAATGGAAACCATATCATGAAAGAGGGTATTAGATACCCATGGAAAAGATCATCATGAGACAGTTGATGAATGAAAATAACTCTCAGATCGGGGGTGAATAGGAAGCAGACTGTTCTAGGTTGGGTATGATTGAGCTTTAGCTCCTAAATTAGGAAGTTCAATAAGCTTTGTGGTTTGCATTCTTCCTATAACACCTTTCTGCAGAGCTAAAGGCTAGATTTTGCCCCACCTTGTGCATAGAAATAGGATCTACCCTATTATACATATACTCTAGCCGAACATATTCCTTGTGTATGCATAGCACTTAGTCTACACACTCATGCTTTAATTTCATTAGTTTTAGACATAATAATATTGTCAAAATGAGGAGACTTATAGCATAATTCTATAGACATTAATATATGTACAATTAATAAGTTTCCAAAAAAGTAAAGGTTTTGTAAAAATTATAAATTCCTCTCTACTTATTCCCCATCAAAAATAAGAAAATTAAATTGGGACCTACTATATTGTTCACACAAAGAAGCCTTTAGGGACCTAAAGTGTCTCTAGAGAGATAAACATGGCCAAGAAGTAAAATATGTGAGCATTTACGAGTAAGTTACAATACTCTACATAACTCAAATATTGAAATTTTTCTTACAAACAAAGTAGAAAGGAGAATCCTGGTAAATTGGGATGTTCCAAATTGAAAGACAACTGATGGAATTTCTTTTAGGAATTTCTTAAGATATTTTTACAAATAAAACCCCAATAACTACTACTACTAACTTGTAATGAACTTCGATATTTTAGAACAACAAAGTATGATTGATTGAATCATACATTGGGCTAATGAAAAATTGTAAGTTTGAATGTTTATGCAAATAAATGGTCCTATTATAAGTATAAAATCATAATTTATGATTGAAATCAAACTGAAATTTCAGAGGAAATGTTAATAAGTTTGCAGGGAGTGAATGTTGCCAAGCCACATCGATGAAAGAATTTCCAAATCTTGCAATCACCTAAAGTGAATCAACTGCTTAATGTGATTAATATAACTTAACTATATTCTATGCTTAACATAATATCCTCAATTATATTTATGAGTGCAAGATGCATTCATGGTCACTCGCTCAAGCACTGAGAAGCCCTACAAAAGTGTAGTGTAAAAGGCACACCACAAGAAATGTGACATTCTGGTGATGCCATTTTATATGCTCAGAATCTTTCCTACCAAGTTAAGAATGCCCATATGCTTAAATCCTTCGACATCTGGTGCAATGCTAGAACCGGGAATAGGCATGAAGCAAATATGGTGATTTCAAGTTTTGATTTCTGAGGATTGTCAACAGGGAAGTCGGGACCCAATCTACCATATAAATGATATGAATATATATGGCTAGGTGTTGTAAACCTTCTTGTTAATGTATTTGAAATGATCATTTTTGTTTATCCGCAATCAGTAATTCTCAATTTTAGAGAACCTTAGCCTCAAGGTTATTTCTTAAATAGGAAATGAGCATTCTTTAAAGTTACAAAAGTAGTTAGAAGTGCTGGAGATAAATCATGACCATGAAAAAAATATCGATACAATGCATGATACTAAAATAAACTGTCAAAATAGTTTATTAATGAAGCCATAGGTTCCTTTGATACTAAATACAAATAAAAACATTCCAAATACATCAAATCCAATTTTTGGGTTATATAATCACAACATGGATAAAATCACTTTCACCTACTTTCTTTTAAGTAATCATGGGTTAAGTGATTGTGTGTGTATATACTGACCCTATAATAGTTTACTATGGGCGATGACATTGGATTTTGGTAGTTTTTGGAAGTACTTCATTTTATCAGTAAGTTTAAAGCTAAAGAGACACCTTCCCAACTAGGTTGGTTGATAAAATCTTGTTAAGGGTTGTTGTTTCCCTTTCGGTCCCCAATAATGCCTTTTTTTTGGCCCTATTCGTTGATCTAGAGGCGTTAAAAGGAATTTGGTGTAGGATAATGGTGTTATCCTTTCTTGGTTTCGGGGAGAATAATGTGAGTATCCACCTTATCTAAGAAAAAGAGACTTGGTTGGATATTCCATGGCCAAGTATCAAATTGTTATCGCTAACTACTCAAATAAGGATAAAGAGTGTCTTTAATACCTTAATGCATTGAAATTGCATTCCATCTTGAAAACAATAACCTTATTCACCTCAGGTAATCCTAATACTTGTAAAGGTATTATGAAATGATGAGTTTCTTTCTGGGTGAAAAAATAATAAGAACACGAGGTGTTCTTTAGGTCGAGGACAACTATCCCTTAGGTAGGCAAGTGAGTGAAGTTACCAGACTTGTAGCAAGCAAATGACAACTTGTTGTGAGTGGCTATCCTCTTGTCTTCTTATGTAATTTGGATAACACTTATCCTTACTTACACATAGACAAGTCACAATGGGAAGATCTTGTTCATCTTATCTTCTCATGTCTTAATTTCTCCTTGCATGGAGGCTACACAATGTCTGTTCGATTAGCAGTTCTTCGATATAAATACTCCTCCTACCCATACGTTGGTATCAAATTTCATCCTCTTTAGTGCTAAAACTGTATTGGATGTATTTTGCTTTAGATTTCCTTTGAATTATTCCATAGAGGGAGATATCACAAGGTGTTGCAATCGTTTAGTAAGGGAGGCTGAGAAACTTCCCTGAGGCCACCGTTGCAGAAATTTATATCTCGAAAAGGAGAGCGGGGTGTTGTTGAAAATATAGCATCCTAATGGGTAAGTCTAAGCCATGTGTTAAGACTCACAATCCATAAACGTCTCAGGGAAAATGTTGGCTATGATCACAATGATGACTCTCGCATAGCCTTCTTTTATGACGGCTTGCTCATATGAAGAAATTTGCATGATATTTCTGTTTCGTGTTTCAAGTATGGTTTAAGGTATACTGGCTCACTTCACTGTAAATTCTTGCCAACTTTCCTTGATTTCATAATTGTTCTCTTCATTCTTAGTGACAACCAGAAACAATGGAAATTTATGGATTAATTCGAGAGGGGTGACCAATGATTTTTTCCTGAAACCATTCTGGTGCATGACATGGGAGATAGGAAAATCATCTGCAATTACATAATCACCACATATTCTATCCTTCCATATCTCTTTTAAACTCTGCTTCAAAATTATTGTACTAGGTTTGGGTGAAGAGGATTGAGGGTTTTCTAATGTTAAATTCCGAAAACGTTGCTTGCCCTATTTAAATATAAATAATGAATTCAGGAAGGAGGTTGACTGAAATCCATTTGTAATTAGGTTAAAATTATTGTACTTGGTTTGGACGATTGGGAAATTTGTTTTGTTGATGATTTATTTTAATTCGTTGAATTCTAAAAGACATGGCCTAGCCAATTTAAATAATGAATTGAGGAAGGATGCTAATAGAAGTAAATTAAAAATTAACTTAATTTTCTGAACACCCAATGAAAAAGAAATAGCGAAATGTTTTGGTCAAATTAGCAATACAATCTAGCATATCTGGAGACATGAAATTTTCTCCACTCACAATGGAATTTTCGTAATGTTGGATGATGTGCACCTGTGGAATGATCTCCTTCAAAGAGCTAGGAGATAGGATGCATCCAATACAATTCGTGACAGTTTTTCCGTTTATACACTATCTGGTTTGGCTAAATTTTGTGGTAGAGTTAAGAGTAATACACGAAATAACAACATTTCACGTGTTAATTAATTTCCATAAGTATAAATGGAAAATTGGTCACTGATCTATTTTTCCTAATTATTAAGTGTTGTAAATTATGTAGAAGGTAAAATTTTTCTTTCTTTATATGTTCCCCAAAAGTTAAGTTGTTGTTAAATTCTCTTAGGAGGGCACAACGACTCTATACCATGAGCCATGAGGTAAAAATGTTTTAATATACTTTAAATGATAGACCTTGTTCATATTCCAACTTGATAAATGAACAAATTGTAGTGTATGATTATTGGATTAAAAATTTGGATTAGAAATTCTAGGGATGTGGTCATCATGAGGATAAATAGACATGAGAGTGTTGAAAAGAGTAATGGGGAATAAAGAAAGTTGAATACTATGTTTAATTTTGTACCAATAGGTCTCTTCTACCATACTATCACCATATTACTATACTCATATTAAAATTAAAATTATGAGTAAATGATTCCTATGTAAGGACATACATTAACTAGAATGTAGATGATACTTATGAGAGATCTTAAGGGAAGAAATGTTGAACTCTTATGAGGTAAATGGAAAACAAAAAAGATAAAATCACAAGTACAATTTCCATAGATCATCGTCAACACCAAGAAATATTGCAAATAAAAGTATATAAATGGACATAAATAAATTTATGGTTAATTAAGTGGGTTCCATCCTAAAACAAATTCTGAGAATTTTACTTATGGAAGACAAGTTCTGGCATGAAGTATGAGACTATGTAATTTTATTACTATGACGATTGGTGCATCTAGATGTAATGATGGAATTTGTTTTTGATATGGTTTTGGATGAGTCTTTTATTTCACCCTTAGTAAGAAAATGCTCCAGATATACACTCTTGTAGGGAACTAAATCTTACTAAGTTATTATTCATATATTTATTAGAAATATGTGTAATTAATTGAACATGCATATTTTGGAACATACAAGTTTCTTTGACGAAATAGACATATTAATAATTATAAGTAAAGTAGATAAGAGGCACAAATTATGTTCCAATCTAGAAGGAACTAGGGTTAGAAGTGGTGAAGGAAATGCACAAATGCAGTACACCACATTGTATGCATGTTAGAAAAGACATCAATAAATTATGACTCTAATACGAATGTCAATGGGCCTGACATCAAAATTAAATCTAGTGTAAATACATAATGGGAGTGTAAAACCAATGCTTGGTGTTTCTCGATCCACTCCTCCTCCTCCCCCCCATCTGCCTCTGCCTCCGCCTACACCCCCTCCTCCTCCTCCTCCTCCTAGTCCTCCTCCTCCTATGCTCCACCCCCCTCCTCCCTCCATCCTCCTCCAACCACTCCTCCTCGTCCCCCCTCCAATACCTCCACCTCAACCACCACCCCCTCCACCTCCTCTCCCCCTACTTTATCTCCGCCTCCACCACAAACCCCTCTGCCTCCTCCCCCTTCCTCCTCCTCCTCCTCTACCTCTGCCTTTGTCTCCCCCACTCCTCCTACTCTCCCCCCTCCCCCTACTACCCTTCTCCTCCACATCCACCCACTCCTCCTCCTCCTCCTTTCCCACTCCTCCACCTTTGTCTATACCTTGCCCCCTCCTTCCCCTCCTCCTCCTCCTGTCGCTTCCAATATTCCTCTTTTCCCCTACTCCTACTCGATGTCCTACTCCTCACCCCCTACTCTACCTCTGCCTCCACACCCTCCTCCTCCTCATCCCCCCTCCTCCTCCTCGACGTCTTCCTTATCCTCACATCCAACTCCTCATCCTCCTCCTCCTCCTCTGCCTCCACCTCTGACCCCTCTTCCTCCTCCCCCGTCCTCCTCCTAATCCCCCTTCCTCCTCCTCGATGTCCTTCTAATCCTCCTCTCCCTCTACCTCTGACCCCTCTACCTCCTCCCCCTGTCCTCCACCTCTGTGCCCATCTCTGACCCCTCTTCCTCCTCCTCCTCCTCCTCCTATGCCTCGCACCCCAACTCCTCCTCCTCCTCCTCTCCTTATTCCTCCCTCCCAGTTCCTCCTCCTCCTACTCCTCCATCACCTCCCACCCCTTGCTCCTCTGCCTCCTCCTCCTCCTCTACCTCCACCCATGCCTTCTTCTCCTCCTCCTCCTCCTCCTCCTCCGACTCCAACCCCTACCCCTCCTCTACTTCCCACCCACCTTTTCCTCCTCCACCTCCACCCCTGTCATAATCCTCCTCCTCCTCCGCCTCCTACCTTGTGCCTCCTCCTCCTCCTCCTCCTCCTCCTCCCATCCTCCTCCTTCTCCTCATGCGCCTCCTCCTTTGTGCTTTATTTTCCTCCGCCTCTTCCACCTCCCCCCCTCCTCCTTCTCCTCCTCATCCTCCTCTACCTCTGCCCCCTACTCCTCCTCCTCTACTTACCACCTCCTCCCCCTCTCCTCTGCCTCCACCTCCAACTGCTCCTCCTCCTCTCCCCCATGTCCCTGCTATCCTCTGCCTCCATCTCCAACCACTCCTCCTCCTCACACCCTCCTTTGCCTCCACCTTCGCCTCCACCTCTACCGCCACCCCCTCCTCCTCCTCCCTCCTCCTCCACCTTCTCCTTTGCCTCTTCCTCTGCCTCCCCGTCCCTGCTCCTCCTTCTCCTACTCCTACTCCTACTCCTCCTCATCCTCCTCCTCTCCCTCCCCATCCTCCTCCTCATCCTCCTTTTCTCCCTCCACACCCTTGTACTCCCCCACCCCTCCCCTCCTCCTTCTCCCCCACCCCTCTCCTATCTCCTCCTCGACCCCCCTCTCCTCCTCCTCCCTCCAACCCTCCCCCTCCTCTCCCTCCTCCTCCTTCTCCTTTGCCTATACCTCCCCCACACCTCCTCCTCATCCTCCTCCTCCTCCACCCCGTCCTCTACGTCTACCTCCCCCCAACCTCCTCCTCCTCCCCACTCCTCCACATCAACCCACTCCACCTCCTCCTCCTTCACATCTACCTCTACCTTTGCCCCCTCTTATTCCTCCTCCTACTCCTCCTCCTACCACTTCACCTCCTCCTCTTCCCTCTCTCCTCCTCCACAAACACCTCCTCCTCCCCCGCTCCTCCTCCACAACCTCCTCCTCATCTGCTCCTCCTCCTCCTCCTCCTCTGCTTCCACCTCCAAACCATCCTCCTTGATGTCCTTTTCCTTAATCCCTCCTCTGCCTCTACCTCCACAACCTCCTCCTGCTCCTCTCCCCAAACTCCTTCTCCCCTCCTCCTCTTCCCTTCCTCCTCCTCCTCCTCCTCCTCCTTCTCTGCCTCCTCCTCCGCCTCCACCTTCAACCCCTCCTCCTCCTCCCCTCTTCCTCCCCCTCGACATCCTCCTCCTCCCACTCTTTGCTACCTTTGCCTACACCTACTCCTCCTCCTCTTCCTCCTCCTATGCATCCCCTCTGCCTCTACCCCTACCTCCTCCTTCTCCTCCTCCTCCTCCTTGAACCCCTACCTCCTTCTCTTCCTTGTTTTCCTCCTCCTGCTCCTCCTCCTCTTCTTACCCCCGCCCTCCACTGCCTCTGCCTCCCATCTGCCTCCACTCCTGCCTCCTCCACCACCTCAACCCCCACCTCCTCCTCCTCTGCGTTCTCCCCCACCTTGCCTCCTTCTCCTCCTCCTTGTCTGCCTCCTCCGCCTCCTCCT